>JAKUCV010006934.1:0-43866 GCA_028386065.3 Turnera subulata | reverse complement strand
ACACATAAACTCATAATTTGTGAATTAAGATAATGTACAGTAGAAGTTAGGCTACTGTGTGCTGATGACCGGTTGTTTCGAGCGGGAAGTGATACCCCTCGGGTTTGCATGCGGGATAGCATGTGGTATGCGGATTTGCATATGGGTCTGTAATGACCGGTTCTACCTCCCTCCTTCTACCTCCCCCTTTCTACCTCCCCCTCTCTCTCTCTCTCTCTCTCTCTATGGATATATTTGGGCTTCGTGCCTGGTTTTATTTGGGCTTATGCCTGGTTGTCTCATGAGACGGGACCGAGCTCAACGCACACAGTAGGGGGCCCTGAATAATAAATTATAATAAGAAAACTTAACACACAACGGATGGAGAATAATGAACTGTTTACTTGAATGTCTTGTCATGTTAGTACTGGTTGTGTATGTTGCTTACTTGTCTTGTTGCTCTTCTTTCCTTTCGAACTTGATCTGCACACTCTCATAATTAGACTTATATTGCTCACTGAGTAGGCGACTCACATAATCGCCAACGTTGTTTTTCAGACTATAGTTAGCGTGCAGTCACTTCCCATCCTTCCAGAGTACGGACGTGGTTATCCCAGCAGGTAGCTGTGCCTCATTTTCCTGGTTGGATCCATAGAGCCGGCATGCATATCACATATTTGGGCTATTTTATATTTTATCTTAACTTCCGCTGCATTGGGTTTATTTGAGATGTCACTATTGATTTTGATTACATTATCGGCGGGTTGTCGGGGTTTGATACTGATGATGTTTCGGCAGGATGCCGGGTTGTCTTGTGGCTTGTTAAGCCGGATTGTTTTGTTCTTTATGACATCTCGTTTTATTAAGAATTTTGGATAATGTTTTTGATATTGGATTTCGTGTCCCGGGTTTTAGGGGTATTTTGGTAATTTCTTTGTGTTTAAGTATTTTATTGCAAAATTGGGACACGGGTGTTTCACAGTAAACACGTGCCGAAACTATTCTTATTGATAGAACAAACAGTACATCGCAGTCAAAATAGTACACGGTAAAATTCAGATACAACAAATGTACATAGCAACATCTGTCACCCACACTCGGGAACTATTATTCAATCCACACTCAAAGCTCAACATAGCAGCACAATCCACAATATCAACAACATAAGCAATATAGGAAAGCAGCAACACATATGACACAGCAACGGAAGACTTATATGCACATGCAGCGGAGGTATGGATCCGGAGTCAGGTGGAGAAGAAAGCAGCAGCCAACGTACATCGTACCTGAACTACGAAGCAACCAAACCTACGGGATGAAACCCCACAGGCGAGGGGTGAGTCCGAAGTGCTCACCAACGAAGGATAAACAGTGATATATAATCAACCGTTATACTTTCGAAGTAAGCACAAAAATCACAACAGTAAGCAAAAACAATCACAACACAAGAAAACTACCATAACAATTGTGCCAAGACCAAAAGAATGCTTAATTATTTTTATTACCAATTTTATCTTCCGGGCCCCGTCACTGGACAAGCTAGGGCCGTACCTGGTTATTAACTAATTCTGGATGCCAGGCCACATCACAATCCGGGATCAACATCCGCAATACCAACAATCTGGGATCAACATCCCAATATCAACAAATCCGGGATCAACATCCCAATATCAACAAATCCGGGATCAAACTCACAATACCACAATCCAACAACACATTCCAGCAACATCATGGGAAAATCCACAACAATTAAATAGCAAACAATAGTCATCAACAATTTCCATAGCAATCATATAACAGCCAATAATCGATTCAGCAGCTCAATCAAACAACAAATTCAAACACAGTATTACAGGCACATATCCATGGTTATCCATCCTCACCTTAGCTGACTATCAAGTTTGGAAAATGCCCCACATACTCCAAATCTGGTTCCTCAGGTATCTGCTCGTTATCAACTCCAATATCAAACAAATAATACGCACACATAAGTGATATGCAATGTCATGCTACTACTGTATACCGGAAATTAAATACGGACTCGTCTCGGTTACTCCCCTGGATTATTTTCTATCATCATCATCATTCACCATTTATTTCCAGTGTCTAAAATAATACTATACTTACCTATACCTATACCTATTCCCGGATATTATTCCGGCATTTTATTACCTTGATAATACCCTTTCCAAAATTTTCCTCAAAATAATTATTATTACTATATATAATATACTTTTCCTAAAATCATACTTTCCAAAATATTATTCCCCAATTTTTTCCAAGTTATTGTTTCCACAATTTATATTTTATCTTCCAGAATTATAATTACCAGATTTTATTTTATTTTATTTTCTTCTTCTTTTTTTTTTCCCGGACTGGGCCGAATGGTACTAGCCCAGACTAAAACCCAACTCAAACTCAGCCCAGCTTCTGCACAAGCCCAAAACCCAGGCTCACATGGGAGCCTAGTAGGCCCGTGCAGCAACCCACCAAGATGGTCCGGCCCAAGTTAACCCAGGCCTAGGTCAACCCAGCAAAACCGGGTCGGCCCGCCCTTTTAGACGGGTCATCCCCAACCCGTGAGTAGCTGCACGGCGGCTCCGCGTTGGAAGAAGCGGCGGCAGGCGAGGTGAGGAAAGGTCGAGCAGGGCGGTGAGGCGAGAGCGGCGCGCGGCAGCGAAGAGCGTGACGGCAACGGTGTCGGCAGACACAAGACAAAGGGGTCGTCGACTCGGCTGTGGGCTCGCGTCTTCGCTCAGGCGGCGGCGGTTCGCAGTAGAGCAGTGGCGTCGATGGTGGCGACCGGCAGGGAGAGGAGGACGGCGTGCACGTGGGAAAAGAGGGGAGGTGCAGGTGGTGGCGAGGCGTTTGAGGGCGGTGGCTCACGGTGGTGGTGCTTCACGGAAAAAGGAGGAGAAATGAAGAGAGGAAGGTGATGGTCCCAAAACGGTGGCGTTGGATAGGGAGTGTGTGTGTGTATGTGTGTTGTTTAATTTTTTTTTTTTTCGGTTGGTTTTGTGAAGAGGAAAGTTTTGGTTCTGGACGGTGTGTTTTGCAGGAGAAGAGTGAGTGTTTGCAGGTGAGTTGAAGCGTTGATGGTGATACTAAGCAGGAAGGAAAAAAAATAAGACGCAGTGCAGGACAAGGCTAGTCACGGGCAGATTTCTGGTCATTCACTTGCTCACAGTAAATGCCGGCTGCAGCCTCCACACTGTGCAACATGTGAGGCGGGTTTTGTCCGGACCAGAAAATAACTAATGTACCCCCTTGACTTTATTTCTGGTCCGATAACTCGGGGTTAATCCTGACTTTTCCGAAGATTCCTGGACCTGAAAAATTCCAACTTGATCCGGAAAATCCGCAGAAAAATCTCGAACGTGGGACAAGGCTCGGTTTCGAAATCCGATGCACGAATTACTATTAATTAATTACCCAAGATTAATTTTAATGGTAAACGACTGTAAAATAAATTTTACGGTGACGGTAAAAACGTAAAAATTACCCGGGCTGTTACAAACTGTTTGGTAATAAGATAATTATGGAGATACTAAAATGAACAGAAAAGCCGTCTAATAAATGTTAAACCGGTATCATGCGTAATCATTTTTGTTGTGCATTATAAGTTATTATTGTGTTTCTATATATACATATAGGGTATCGTGGTTTGACCGGATAGCAGTTTCAGAGACACATCAGGTGAGGAAGGATAACCCTTGATATGTGCCCGTTGTTTTGTTGCTTGATTGAACTGCTGAGATGAATATCGTTGGTTGATTGACTGCTATGATGTTGTTGTTGTTGTTGATGTTAGACTGTGATATTGGATTTGTGATATTGTGTAGAGAATAATGATGAACTGGTCTATGTGGATAATTGAGGAAAGAATAATGAGTATTGGAAATGGAATTGAAAATGAATTTGAGACGATGATATAATTGTCACGTGGAAAGTAGTGGTACGACTAGATGGTTAGAGGCTAGTTCTGTGGTGTCATGGCCGGTCTGGTTTGGTTGTTGGGGATGTTGATCCCGGATGATGTTGTTATTGGGATGTTGATCCCGGATTTGTTGATATTGGGATGTTGATCCCGGATTGGTTGTTGTTGGGGATGTTGATCCCGGATTGTGTTTTGGCCAGGCATCCGGAACTAGTTAATAACCAGTGGCGGGGCCCGGAAGATAAAATTGGTAATAATAATAAATATTGTTTTGGTCTTGGCTCAGTCGTGTTATGGTAGATTCTTTGTATTGTCTTTGCTTGTGTTTACTTCGAAAGTATTATGGTTGATTATATATCTCTGTTTATCCTTCGTCGGTGAGTACTTCGGACTCACCCCTCGCCTGCGGGGTTTCATCCCGTAGGTAGAGTTGTTTGTAGTGCAGGAACGTACGAGACAAGCTGTGGCGCACCCCTCGGGCAGGACTCGGATCCATTAGTTGCATCGGGCTTTGCATATTTTGACATTGAGTTATAAATGCTTCCGCTGTGCTGTTGTTATTGAGATTCCCGAAGTCAGGTGTTATGCTATTGATGTTGGGCCGCTGGTACGTGTTTACTATGCATAGTAAATACGAGTCGGGGCGTTTCATTCATTTTCTTTGTTTTTGGTGTTTGAAATAAGACTATGGGAGCCAAAAGCCATGGAGAAAGATTCGACTTCAAGAACAATTCTCTGTCTACTGCAGAAATCCACAAAATATTTTCCCCCACAAGTATGCATCCCCTTCACCTGTTGGCTTGGTGGTTGTTGCACGGACGATACAGGTTATGACGCCCGCGAGAGCAAAGTGCTATTGTAAATCCTCTTTTAAAAGATATAAATCTCGCTGTATGTTACTTTATAGTAGGTTGTGAAGAATTCTTATATTGAATTTTTGTCATATTTTTGTTTGATTAGATCTTCAATTATGTATCCTCATATCTTTTCATCTGATTACATGAACGAAGAATGCTCCTTTATAAAAATATGCATTTACTATTTTGGGTTGTGATCAGAGTCTGTGATTGAAAATTATCTCCTACATTTCTATTTTAGAATAATTAAATAAAATAACTTCATTTTGGCTAAATTACATTTTAAACACCTTAATTTTGACGTTGTATCAATTCATCCATTTAATTATTAGTTCGAACAAACAGGAAAGTTAACTTTTGTATAATTATCAAATTAGCCAATCCGTCATCACGTTATTACTATTGTGTTTAAAGCTAGCGCGTCACATTAGATGTAAAGACAAAATGACATAGTTTTTTTTTTGTCGAAAGTTAAATATCATTAATTATAACATAAAATACATTTGGATAGATGCTAGAGTTGGTAACTCTAGGACTCCAAGAAAATTACAAATACTCAAATAAGAAGAACATAACACAGTGAACATATAGGAGAGACTAAACAATCTAACAAACCGAAGTAAATACTGATACCGGTCTTCCGTGGAGCTAATCTGCAAGGACTTAGAAGATTTGAGTGTGGCCCAAAAAGCCACGGCTTGTCGGGGAAGTAAGAAAGTGTTCTTCACGAAGAAGGGTCCTGTAGATGACAGGATACACAATCTAAACAACTTTTGGAAAGAAAAGTCGTTCCCATAGGCCGAACCCAACGGCACTCTTGAATCAAAACTAACGGCTCTTACAGAGGGAAACCACCCAAAGAAGACATTAACAACGGGATGAAAGAGACGTGAGAACTCCCACCCGTATACTAAAGTTTCACCATAATGCTTCGCCTCGCCTCCCAAACACAACTAGTACTTTTTTAGCCATCCCATTCCATTATTTTAATTTTTTAATTAGAAAAATGATCATATTAATCATTTTGATAATATTTTAAAATAAATTAATATAAATTTATTTTTATTTGATTGGTATTTCTCTTAATGGACCAAAATTTTCATTACAGAAATTATTTTATTTCTCTTTTACTTTGTTTTTAAAATTTTTAGACAATTAAATAATTCCTTATGCAATTTAAAAATATATAACAAAATAATTTTTACTTTTGACAGTAAAAAATATTGTCTTCTAATAATCTAAATATAGAAAATTTATGCTTATTTTTTTATTAGTAAATGAATTGACATATCAAGACAACACAACTATAAACTACTAGCCAACCTCTTCGCAGGTTGTGTGACCAGTTGATCTGATAATAAATATATAGAACATGAGTTTAAACTTGGAGGCTCTGTAAGTGATCTAGCTAGATTCATCGTCAAAGGGAAGGCCTGCCATGGCAAGAGTATCTGCAGTGAAATTGCTTCGCAACACGTATGGCTTATTATAATACCCTTTTCTTTTTTTAACAAAATGAGTTCAATAAAAATTTTAAAAATTTTAGTTTTTAAACTTATAATGAAATTGAGAAGAAGTGAATAACTTGGGAGCTAATAAGAATTTTAAATGTTATTAATATGTCGGACATAATATCCGCTTCTAGATATTGCTAAAAATTGAAATTTGTAACTAGTGCCACAGTGACACGAAATTTCTGTTATTTTTGGATGCTAATTTTGACATGAGATTCTGGAACATTAAAATAGTGATTTTTTTTTATTGGAATTAAAATAGTGATTGATATTGAAGAAATTTATTTAAGGAACGTGATGCCATGAGGTGCAGCGCAGTCATATCTTGAAAGTTTCTCCTAAGAGTGAACATGGATATGTCTTTTTCATGACTATATTATCATGACCGAAGCATTAACTAAACGTTTATGTTTTCTTAAGCAATCAATTGATTGCTTTAATTTCATATTTGGCATGAATCAAGTACTGTGTATCATACAAAAATTTATCCTAGAAGTGAAATCAAGGATATATATAAACGGGTCCTATCCCAACAGAATACGATTATTATCGTGGAATGTTGCTAAGCTGGTACTATTTCCATTGAAATTTTAAGCACTGGTTAATGCCTTTTGCATGCCAACGCCAGTCTTGTCCCACAGGTTTATCCTAATAACAACTGACACTACCGATTTGGTGAAGTAATTGACCTAGACAATTGAAAAAAAAAATTAATAACTACATCAAGCGTCAATCTTTCACCATTAATACAACACCAAACGTAACAGTCCATGTAATGAAAATATAATATGGATTGAAAATTTAAAATAAATTATAATGCTAAGAAGGGGATGATATGCGAAGTTTCAGTTATCATTTGGTATTTTTTGTACTTTTTGTATAAACAAATGTAAGCTTTCCTATATATAAATTGATATTAAAATTCTTTGGAAATTTTAATATTTATAAGAATTATTATTAATTTAATAACAACAAATCAATCAAATAATTAACCCGATCCTCTACAAAGGAAATAAAGAAAGGAGGCAGCCCCCAATTAGGGGTTTATGTTGATGAAGATAAGGAGGGATTGAGGGATTGGGGTATTGGGCACTTAAGGTTCATGTTTTTTGGGTTTTAATAGAAGTGAAGCTTTGAAATATTTTTTTGGGTTCTAATTTTAATTGAAGTACGCCTCCGCTGATCGTTTTGATCAGTGGAGGTTAGCCTCTTTTTTAAAAGAAATTTTGTTTAGTTAATTTTCTAAATTTAATAAATACAAAATAGATTATAAAAAATCGGTTATGGGAGGAAAAGGATGTAATGTGCCCCACATGTCCATCTGGCAACATGTGTGTAATACGCACTCACACGCTACTACGTGTCAGTCAATTAGCACGCGTTTGACTCAGTGTCTGTTCGGATAGTCCACGTCGGATGGGGGATTGACCCAGACTTTCTAAAAGGAATGATATAGAATAGTATGGTATAAACCCCCCAAAAGGGATTCAATTTAAATAGTAGGAACTCTAATATATGCATTTACCTATCTCTGGGTATCTCTTATCAAAAAGTAAAGTTAAATACTAAAACGCCCCGACCCGTATTTACCGTACACAGTAAACACGTGCCGGAACTATGACAACCCAACCAAACCAAGCCCAACATATAGTGTATACAACAGTAACTCGGGCTCAACTGCCCAAAAATAATAACGTCAATAACAACATAATCGGCCCAATGGCCCAACAATAACAAAACAATGCACAGCGGAAGACTTTAATAACTCACGAAAACACTGTATGCGACACTGATGCAAACTATGGATCCGAGCCCTGTCCAAGGGATAACGTCGCAGCCTGTCTGGAATGCACCAATTCTGTAACACAAATAACTCAACCTACGGGATGAAAGCCCGCAGGTGAGGAGTGAGTCCGAAGTGCTCACCGACGAAGGAAAGACAATCAATATGCAACCCTAAAATTACTCAAGTCAAACACAGGCTAAACAGCCATACACACCAAAACCAAGACTCGACCCAAAACCGGTCCAAGACCAAAAGACTCAAATAAAATCCAATTTCCAATTTTTATCTTTCCGGGCCCCGTCACGGATAAGCTAAGGGTCAGATCTGGTTATCAACATATTCCGGGTGCCAGACCAAATCCAGAGAACCCAGGGATCGACATCCCAAAAATACGAACCTAGGGATAGACATCCCAAAAATAATCACGGGATAGACATCCCAAGCATAGACATGCTTATCACAAGTAACCCAGGTCATGGCCACCACAAAACAGTCTTAAACCATCGAGTCGTACCACTACTTACCACGTGACAATTATATTATCGTTCAAACCAAATTCCAGGGATCAACATCCCTAACCAAAATACCGGGATAGACATCCCTATCCAAAATCAAGGATCAACATCCTTATCACCATTTATTATTAATTAATCCATTATATCTTATACCAAAAAGACTCAAGATCAACATCCAAATACCAACCAAGATACTGGGATAAACATCCCGACAACAATCAAGACAAATGCAACCATCAACAGTGCAATAAACATCAAGCACAATAACCGAGTAATACAGGCACATATTGAAGGAAATTCATCCTCACCTTGGCCGATTACTCAACTCCGGAGACAATGACCGGTCCGACGCCGGCTCCTCGGGAAACTGCCCCATATCCAAACCTATACCACAAAACAATATACACTCACATAAATGCACATAATTGGTATACTATGATGCCAAAACTGCGAAATACCCCATCCCGGTTCATACCCGTTATTATTATCTTTTACCAAAAATATTTTACCGTACGTATATCCGAATATAATTCCGGTACCATACTTTAATTAAAACTCTTTCCAAAATATTTTCGTAAAATAATATACTTTTCCAAAATAATAATTACCATAATTTTCTGGAAAAGAAAACATATGTATATATATATTTTCCAAAATATTTCCATAATATATATTACTTGCCAATAATAATTACCAAATATTATTATTTAAAGAAAACTATATTTCCTGAAAAATTAGTCATACGCAATTACTTCCTAGAAATTAATTCGTATAACTATACCTATATACATTTTTTTCCAAAGACAAAATACATTTTCCAAACCATTATATATCAACATAATAATTATCTAAATTTTCAAAGAATCAAAGTGGATATATATTTTTAAAATACTATAATTAAAACTTACTGTATTTTTTTTCTCAATATATATATTTCCCATAATTAATTATATACCAGTGAAAATTAATATATATATATATCTGTATTTATTTTTATTATTTTATTTTTATTATTCTATTTTCTTTTTTAATTGGACTGGGCATGAACAGAACCAACCCATGCTTGTACAGGACCAGCCCAGGTGTCCAGCCCATGCCCAGAACAATCAAACCCAACCCGAAACCACACAGCCCAAAATAGCCCACATGACCAACAGCTTCAGCCCACCGTGGTCCAACCAAAACCTCCAGCCCACTACCCAATACTTCCAGCCCACTATTTTAAGTTGGACTCACCATTAGTGAAATCCAATTCTACAGCAACGGCCATGGTTGAAGACGTCCTCGGTAGCGGCTCGACGGCGAGGGCGAGGACGGGTTGACGACGACAGTGCGAGGGGAAGGAAGTGATCGGTGATGCTGCTACAGCTTCGTGGCGGCGGCGCGGGCATCCAGCAATGAGGCGACGAGGAGGCCGGCCCACTGCTTCTTGGTTCGGCGTCGGCGTTGTCGATGGGTGACCGGTGCGGTGTGGTGGCGACGGGCACGAGCAGGGGCAGTTGGCGACGAGGCGTGCAGGTGGTGGAGATCGGTCTGGCGGTGCGGCCTCGGCGATCTGCAGCGAGGGGACGGCAACGACGTGGCTACTGGGTGGCTCGGGTCATGTTGTCGCTCGGCGGCTGAAGTGACGAGGAGGAGGCGGCGGATCCGAGTGACTCCCGTCTGGTTAGCGACGGCTGTAGCGACGAGAAGAGGTGGGAGAGCGGTGCTGGTGGCGAGTCGCGGCAGTGAGGAGGAAGGTGGCAACATCAAGCCGGTCGTGGGGTGTCGGTGGTGGTCCGGCCTCGGAAAAGGAAGAAAAGAAAAGAAAAGAAATGAAATGGAGAAGGGGTGATGGCGATACGGTGGCGTGAGGTTATGTGTTTGTTGTTGTATTAATTTTTGTTTGGTTGATTTGTGATTTGCAGGTTGGAAAAATGAGGTTACAGGGTGAGGAGAGGATGAAGGTGTGGAGGCAGAAGGTGCGTGAAAATGAAAGCAAGAAAAGTAGGTCACGGGAAAAGAATAACAAGAAGATCACAGGCCACACAGGCGTCACGGGCAGCACAGGTAAGTGGCGGCTCCACTATGCAGGGCCGTGTCCAAATCGGACCAGAAAATAACTTATACCCCTTAGTTATTTTCCGGTGTGATTTTTTTCCGAGAATCCCGGGACCCGAAAAATACTAACTTAGGTCCGAAAAATCCACGGAAAAATCACGAGCGCGGGAAAACTCTCGGTTTCGAAAAATGACTCCTGATTTACCTTGAATTAATTATCCAAGATTAATTGAATAGTAAATCACGGTAAAAAGACTTTTACAGTCCAGTAAAAATTAAAATTTTTACCCGGGCTGTTACAAATACAACTTTTAGAGGAGTCGATATAGAATTATTTATGTAATAGTAAGGATTCATATAAAAAAATAAAATAAAAGAAGCCAAATTTACCCATAATAAAGTTTATATCACAATAGGCCACTCTCAGTCCCCAAAGCCAAAACTACCCCCCACAGTGAATTCGTCAATAGTGTTCAAATTCTCAATCTAATAAAAATACTAATTGAATTTTAACCAACTAAATCAATTATATTAAAAAAAAGTTTGTTATGACTATGATATTAATGTAGAGTACTGTTGGCATTTATTTTTTCGTTCTTACAGAAGTTTCTTTTTTTTTGTTGGCATTTATTAGAGCTTGATAGTTGATACCCAACACATGCTATTGTAATGGCCATATATAACTCTCATTAGAAAAAACCATGGGTGATGTGGAAGCAAAATCATTGTTACATGCCCCAAAAATCAAACCATCACACAACATCAAGTCAATTAACTTTATAAGGGACAATAATGGTCATCATAAACCTCTGTGTGGGGCCTTATTATTTAGTTAACCCAAATCTTTCCCCTAGTTGGAACTCCATAAAGCTTTCACAAAATTTCTATGACAATGACTACAGAAGCATTAAAGGGACCACAATTAGGTCTAACGTTCACAAAAACAAAACTAAAAAATATCTAGACTCTTTGATTAAATGGAAACTTACTAGACTGGCAACCCATATGTATATGATTTATCAACAGTTTTTTTTTTCTTTGCAATATCATTTTCGGATTAATGAGCTGATGATGACATGGGCCATGTTTATCAGATACCATATGCAATGAAATGTCATGGACTCATGGCAACAAGATCTTAGACTTCTTTGCTTAATTAAAAAAAGAGATCCTGCTCCATTTTCGATTGCTTAATATTTGTGCAAAGTTTTATTTTGTAAGCATTTGCTCTCTCTGTTTTCTTTTTCCAGGGTACTGTTTGTTTTGTGGCGCTGAACAGTTTCAGTCTGGCAATTATGTTTTATCTTTACTTTGGATAAAAAAGCACCCACTCCAAATAATTTACTTTCATATGGTATGACCGAGATTTTGAACTCTGAAAATCTTTTTAGCTCTCGAAACGATCTCAGTACTACTTAAACTATGGCACATATATGGTATATTGGTCCACTCCAAATAATTTGTTGCTTGGGGCAAGGTAACATTTTTTAATCAGGCTACATTCTAACAATGTAGCCTGATTATGGATTGATGGAGAAAACCAGGCTTTATATATAGCAAAAGGTTATTTTTTCAAAAGACAACACTGCAAAAAATCAACGCCCATTACTAATCAGAACATCAATTTTCTCTTTCTTTCTTCGGATCAACCCCTTATCGTATAGACTTTTTTCCATCACAATTCAGAAAAATGCTTGTGGTCCTAATTTGAACGAGATTAGGTAATTTTGTCAATTATGATCTCTTTCATTCGTAGCTAGTAGTGAAATGTGTTAATCAACCATTTAATTCATAAATTCCACATGCATGTATACCGAAGTGAATATATCAAGAGAAAAAAACACAAAGAACAAATATCTTCAATATGTTATCTATATGCTACTTTCAAAATTTTCAAGATGTGGTAGACGATTCAACCTTTCCCAAAGTGTCTCCCTCTTATATAAAAGTCCTTCTCCAAGGTTGAAATTAAAACTAAATTGAAGTAGAAGTAGTTCATTTAATTAAAAATTTCAGTGCACTTTTGGCAGAGACAATGGAAAGCCTTTTTGGGGCTGGTATGGAAGCTTGTTTTGAAGCCTTGAAATCAAATATGCCCATCAAAATACTGCTCTCTTTTGATCTTAGAAAGTTTCAGCACTCAAGCAGTATAGTTTTTCTTTTCCTACTGTATCTTCTCCTATAGATTTTGTATAATTATTCTCATAATACCCTTGTACTCTCTGCTTTATTCTTTGATCCACCACAAGGACCTGAACATAGCCTTGATCAACGCTTTATATTTTTCATCTCTTTTCCAAATTAGATGTATTTATACACGGTTCACAAAGAAAAGACTGCTCGGTCAGTCAATTTTCATCAAAATTTTCAACTCACAAGTTTTAAGGATTTTGATGACATCCAAACAAGTGTAATTAAGTTTTTAGTTTGAAGCCGGTTTTTACTACCTTGATTATAAAATATCAAGTATTCTTTTCAGGCTACAAGTTAATAAATTTAATTTGACATATATTATGCCTTAAACTTGTACTATTGTGTTTGAGAGGTTTAAAATCAAATATAATTTTTTATAATATAAATGAATTCAAATCATATATAGTCACAACTGCCGATTAATCTAGTAGAATGATTATATCATCATTTTTATAGTAAACTATCATGTGTACTTGATTCATACATATTTTGTGGGTGTGGTTTAAAACATTTTCAAATTATATATATATATATATATATATATATATATAGATTTAAATAAAATGTAAATTAAATTTGACACGAAATTGCCAAAACGAGCTTGTTAATTACTCTTGGAAGCCAATTTAGGAGGCATATTGGATTGGAGCTATACATTTTTGACCTCTAAAACGACGGGGAAGATCTCTAGAAGGTACAAATTAAGTCTACGGACCAACATTTATTGGTAACAAACTATTTATGCTTGACGAAGGAAATTTCTGTCCTGGTGAGGTGAGACTCCTAGTCTTATCTGTTGAAAACTCTTGCAATCCTGATGGTGTCGTGATTACAAAGACAAAATATGGTTTCTCTTGAGTTTCTTTTATTTTTCTTTTGGGAATTACTTGGAACCGATTCCCCAATGCTTGTAATGGTAAATGATCATTGCGCTACTTGCCTTAAACCTTTTTTTTCCCTTGTAACAAAGAAAACATATTTTTTATCCAACTAAACATTCTTTGATTGACTTGAGCGCCCATCGATAGAGATCTTTGATGTTCCAACAAAAACATGCCACGTGGCGAGCCGCTTATTATATACGTACTTGTATTTGTTTAAGAGATTTTTTTTTTTGGTTTGGCCTTTTTGTCCAACGAGGTACTTATTTCTCTTTCACAGATCACAACAATTTAGGGGCTATGATGATATATATCCTTCCTGTGCTTTGAACCAGGGAGGATCGGCCAATCAAAACACAAGCATCAAATACCCAAAATCTTGTAAATAAGCCTTACATGGAAGGGCATTTATTTAGCTGATCAACCCATCCCCTTAAAAATATGGAAAAACCTCTAATAAGAAACCTGATCCTTTCTCCCATTAATATGGGACCCACACCATTTTTCCCCTTTTTTCTTCTTCCTCCTCTCCCCTTGTTTGTATATTAGCAGCTGCCTATCAAAACACCGCTCTTAAATGGGAAATATTTCCAAAATCGGGTTTTATTTGCTAATCAACCAGATTAGTGACTAAAAACACCACCCTAACCATGCAGTGCAAGGTTGGTTCCTAAATCCAGTTTGTCCCATACTCTTATTTATTTATGAGCAAGTAATAAATATGTGCAGTGTTATGAAAAATAAAAAAAAATGACATATTATTTTAGTACTTATAAATAACTTTCTTCTTTCAGGGGAAAAAGAAAAAAGGAAAAAGAAAAGAAGGGGAAGACAACTCCTATATGCTTGCTGCTTCTCACTCATGTATTTATTATCTACTACACCAAAAGCAAGGAAGGTGGAGAGAATCTAGAAATGCCCATAATTTAAGAATTTCCTAAAAAACCCAGAAATGGAACAGAAAAGAAGAAAGTAATATATAAATGGAAAGAGAGAGAGGAGGAGTGAAGAGTAAGAGAGAAAAGGCAGAGAATAAAAAGAGACCGGATGTTGACAAATTTCATGTCACTGTTCTTAGAAGGTCGTTTGTTTGTGTAAAAGATTTTCTTATCTGGGATCTCTCTCTTTCTCTCTCTCTAACATAAATAAAAATACTGTCTTTCTCTCTCTTCAAAAAGAAAATAAAAGACTATTCCTTTTTCTCTCATTTTGTTGTTGTT
Source organism: Turnera subulata (assembly GCA_028386065.3). Lineage (NCBI taxonomy): Eukaryota > Viridiplantae > Streptophyta > Magnoliopsida > Malpighiales > Passifloraceae > Turnera > Turnera subulata. The sequence continues at coordinate 28,944 of JAKUCV010006934.1, read as the reverse complement.
GTTGTTGTTGTGGGAGGAAGAGAGAGAGGGAGAAGGAGAGAGAGAGAGAGAGAGTGGCCCAGCAGATCGAAATCTCCTTCTTTTGGTTCAATTCGGAGACGATCTAAGCTCCTTTAATGGAGTTGCCATAACACCCAGTTTGTTATTGTGTCAGTGTTACTGTGGCCTGTGTTCTTTTTTTTTTTTTTGAGCTTATATTTTGTGTGCGTCTCTCTCTCTCTCTCTCTCTGTGTGTGTGTGTGTCTGTGTCTGTGGGTGTTTGGTAGTGCCAGCCTTCCAATGATGTGGAGGTAGCTATTGAATGGATAAATGATTGATTCCACGGAGGTTTCTTGAGGGGATTGGAATTAGAGGATGTGGGTCTGAGGTAAAAATATTCATTCTCTCTGTACCTGCTGGGTTTTTGTTTTTGTTTTTGTTTTTGTTTTTTCTTTCCTTTTTTTTTTCTGGGTTTAATAATTTGCTGAATTGGGTTTCGCTTCATCCCTGATTTGCAGCTGAACATTTGGGTTCACCTCTGGGCTTATTAGATTCTTGGGTTTTGTGGTTGTATGATTAGTTCTGCATTTCTTCTAATATTTCCTGTTTTGGTTCAAGATACACTTCAGTGACTTAATCAATCTTTTTATATTTTTGTTCTTTCTCGTTCCTGGATTGGTTTGATATGCAATTTCAATTGACGGGAGAGTTCAGAATTTTTGCTTGGTGGGTTTTATTCTTGATATTTGCTAATATGCTAGGCTAGTTTAGATTGCTGTCCTTAGGGATCTGTTTTATTGGCTAGCTGTTATTCTTTTCTTCCTCGGCAAAAATTGGGTGGAGCGGACATGGATTCTACTCTTTTTATTGTGGATTTTCTTAAACTTGTGTCCGTGATTTTTACTGGAGTGTGGTCTCCGTTGATTGATTAAGTTGTTTAATTGATGCTTCCCCGGTTTTACATTTCGGTTGTGTGTCTCAAACTTGCAGGTCCTTTTCCATTTAAATGTGCTGATAACCTTCTGCCTTTGGTCATACTGGAAGAAATGCTTTCGCCTTTTGTTTTAAAAACAACAGATAATTGATGGCTCATGTCATCGCGGAATGTTGCATGATTGGTATAACATGTATTGTTCTGGAAATATGTTAAATGCCAATTTGAAGTTCGCACATATCATTAACATACCTGTTTGAGATTATTAACTGTGAAATCCTTAATGCAAGGTCCACAACTTTTCTAGAAGAACATTGAGAATCTACATTTCTTACTTTGGATCTGAAGTGCAAGCATAACAAAGCTTCTAGTTTTTTGTGAACAACTTTCTATAGGTTCTAATGGTGTTTCTTTGTGATTGTGAATGACATTTGTAGAATGCCAGTGAACTGTTACTTCTCCAGAAGCTCAAACGTGAACTTTTTTTTATTATGTTTTATTTTTTACCCACAGTTGCAGAATGTTTACAGTATCCATTTCCAATGGTACATATTCTACTGAATCAAATCCTTAAAATTATTACAAAAGTGTTATCCATCTTGGTTTATCAATGTGATCCTTTTAGTGTTATCATCTTTGTATGGACTTTTTGGAATGGGATTAACATAGTAATATCAAATAATTGAAATTGTAAAGTCGCAGTTTCCTTTTCTGAAACTTCGTTAATAACTTCAATTGATTCTGTTGAGAAGTACGAGATTCTAAATGCTCCTATCGTTTTTTTGTTTCCTGTTTCTCGTATAATAACTCCTGAATCTACTGTCAATATCTCATTTTTGAGCATGGAGTTTTTGGGTATGGCCATGTTCGACCTTATTTTGTTGAGCAATCTTGTGGCTTGCTCGTGTATACAATCCATTGTATAGGTTGAGAATTCAACTTCCCCCTTGCACTGGAATTCCTGCTCCTGCAACAAAACTAATGTTAGATACATAAATATGGGAGATGATCAGACAATGTATTTTGGGCAATTTGTATCTGAAGAAAATGGAAAATGGTTGGCCTCTTTATCCCCAGACAAAAATTAGGCGGGGGAGTACTGTTTCATTTTACGTCATGGAATGCTACAGTTCCATTATGCGGCTTATATTTGTCCTTACAAATCACACACCAGCAAGGCTTTCTGGTAGAAATATTTTCCATTTACCAAATAAACCATCTCTTGTTGGCATTACTTGTTTGTTTTTGTGGTGTTGGGACTGAACTGGAGCCATTTCAACTGAAATTCTCTCTTTTCAGTTAGTTTGGTCTTTCTTTGATACGACAGAACAATGTAGTAGTAACAGAACACGATCTTTTATTGTATTTTTGGTTGAGCTCATGTACATTATGAACATATTCGCAAATGTTATGGGCTCCTTAGTAGTTTATCCATGTGGCTTTTCTGTTTGAATTTTCCTTGCCTACTATTTCTTCATGGTTTATTTTTTTGTTGTTCCATATCTCATACTTGCCACGGTACTTACATTGGTTGACAGGAATGGGAACAAAAGTGCACTGCGATAGCTATTTCCCTGGATATTTTTCGATGAGGGATCTTAATGAGAATTCTAACAGTTGTAGCTGGCCCTTCTACTATGGAGATAAAACCTTTGCAAACGCGCAGTATTACAATGGTTTCTTACCAAGTACCATTGCTGATGTATATCCAGGAAATGAGAAGGATGCAGTGAAGCGGACAATGCTTGAGCATGAGGCAATTTTTAAGACTCAGGTATGTGTTGTTCTAATTTCCTACTTAATCTTGCATTTCTTGATGGCTGGATTGAGATATTCTATACTCTGCATTGTATGGGGAAGAATGAGTTCAAATTCAGTGATGCCTGCAGTATTCATTTTACATAATCTAAGCTTAATTTGTCCCCTTTCTTTTCGTGTAGCTGTATGAATTACATCGTCTATATAGAATTCAGAGGGACTTGATGGACGAAATTAAAAGGAAAGAACTGCATAAAAATAGAATGGCTGTTGAGACTTCATTGTCGTCAAGCCCCTTAGCATCCCAAATCACATCTGAGGAAGCTCGGAAGTGGCATATCCCTGGTTTCCCCATGCCGAATTCTGTATGTGCCAGACCTTCTACTTCAGGTGTTGAAGAGAGTCATTCTCCTTTGAGTTCTATGAAAGGTAACAGTGCACAGGCCAGTCCCTTGCCATCCCAAAATGGAGGTCCTACAAAGAGTGTGGATATGCTGGAGTCCAGACCAACAAAAGTAAGAAGAAAGATGTTTGATCTTCAACTTCCAGCTGATGAGTACATAGATACAGAAGAAAGTGATCATTTCAAGGATGCAAATGCATCTGGAATTTCAAGTTTTCTTTCCAACAGGGACCCTAAATTTGCACCCGAGAGTGGAACAAATCTTTTCCTAGTCAATGGGGAAAAGAATAATTGCCAGGGGGATGCATCAAGATCTGAATCCTGCGTAAGGAGCACAACTAACATGGCTGACCTAAACAAGCCCATTGAGATTGAAGAGACAAATACGTCTGCATATTTTGATGTAGGCTGCAGTTCCTCCCTCAGGGAGAATCGAGTGCATGAATTAGCTGCTAGACCAAACGCACACTTTCTAGGTTTCCCCAAGGAAATGAACTCCCTTCATGGTAGCAGTGGTATGACCCACAGCAATCCACCATTGGAGGACAACGCAAATAAAAAACAATGGTTTTCCCAGATGCTTGAAGCAGGTAATTTTTATTCAATTTTCCTTTTTTGTTCTTTTGTTTCTCTATATTTGATTTGACTTTGGTTTGGCCATTCAGAAATACATGAAGGGATAGCAAGAAGGGAATAATAGATTTCAGTTACTTTTCTCTTTCTGGTAATTGGGCAAAGACAGGGATCTTAGATTTTAGTTCTTGAAGTACATGCAGGGATAGGATGAAGATGCATGACCTAAAGTTCATGAAACTGATGAAAGATTAATCATTAAGTATTCATGTGATGGCAAGGATGTTTGTCATGGTTCACTTTATCTCTGCTTCGCGTACATTCTTTCTCGAGTTCATGGCTATCTGTTTATTTTTAAATTTCCATTTTGAGCTGCACATGGTTTTTGAAAAATCATTTTGAATGTGGAAATGGTTTGTTTTGTTTTGCTCTCCTAACATGAGGGCCTCTCTCATTTTTCAGGGCATGGTAAAAGCAACACAAAGCCTGTTTCTCAATGTAGTCAGCCAGAAAAGTTGCCTCAAACAACTCAGCCATTTCAAGTTTTCTTCAATAAAGCTCGTGAAACTCCTGGTCATTTTGTTGCTGATCAAATCAAGGTTGATCAGATGAGAGAGAAAATGGCATGTGATTTCGATATCTCTGAAAGAAACCGCGAATGTCCCGAACCAGTTAGCAGTAGTGTACGCAGTCCATATCCGGTAGCTTCCTCTTCTGATGTGGGCAAGTCCTGGTCTGACGTCGTTCTGTCTTGGGAAAAACCTGGTGGTAGCTTAAGAATGCAGCCGTATGTGAACTCTTCTGCTACTTTGAGTTCTCAGGCATCAACACAGAGCCTACAGTGGGATTATAATGGCTTTTTGGCATCTAAATCAAGCTTGGGAAGTGAAGTGTCCCATCGAAATGGGTTCTACCATGGATCCTCATCAGGGTCCAAGGAAACTGCGGGCCGTCTTTCTTCAGGCAATTATGAGTATTGGAACTGCACTACTGCTAATGCCTTAGCATCTGAGCACCTCATAAATCACAGTTCATCAAAGCTCTGTAAGAGTTTAAATTGCACAGACTTGAAGTCTCCAAAAGATTTAAACTTGAATGTGGATCTTTCAAATAGCATATCCAACGGGGGGTCTCATCAGAAAGTTGTTGAGGTGATAGATTTAGAAAGAAAACATGAGGACCGACTTACAGCTTTGCCTTGGCTAAGAGCAAAGCCTGCTTGCAAGAATGAAAGTATGAGTGGAGGGGTGGATTTGAATAAAGTGGAGTTGGGTTTCTTGCACTCTTCTTCGAGTCGGTTGTGTAATCAAAATGAAAGTGCAGAAGATCCTAATCAAACAGTTACTCAGAATAGATACTCGACTTCATTCTCTGATGCTGGTGAGGGCAGCAAGATTGAAAGGAGCAACTCCTCTAGCTGCAACAAGATTCTTGGCTTTCCCATTTTTGGAAAGCCACACACTCCTAAGAATGAGTCTTCTTCCTTTACATCCCCGCCTGTTACCCTTCCTCGGCCATTTGAAGAGGTGGATGATAATTCCAGAAAAGGTAGGGGTCTTGATATTAACTTACCATGCGATGCGATAGTTCAAGACTGCAGTCAACAGACTGCCCCTGAAGTCGTGATCATTGAGAAGGAAACAGATGCGGAAGTGGCCAATTTCAGACATCAGATTGACTTGAACTCGTGTGTGACCGAGGATGAAGCTTCTGTGATGCCTACTGACCCATGCTTGAATATGAAGGTTGTAGGAATAGATTTGGAAGCTCCCTTACTTCCCGAGACGGAGGAGTGTAGCATTTCCAGAGAAGACCACACTCACACTCATGATGAGCCTCTGCAGTTAACACATCAGAAAGCTGAAGGCCCACAAGATGAGCTTGTTAGAATAGCAGCGGAGGCAATAGTGGCAATTTCGTCGATAGACCAAAGCAGGGGTGTGGGTAATGCTGGTTGCAGTCCCCAAGAAGCATCCACGACAGATCCTCTTCTTGATTGGTTTGCAGAGATAGTTTCGTGTTATGGAGCGGATGTTGAGGGCGAGTTTGATGCAGATTCAAAGGGGAAAGAAGAGGGTGAAGAGAATGATGATACGTGCTCGGAAGGGTTCGATTACTTTGTGTCCATGACATTGAAATTGGAAGAAACCAAGGAAGAAGACTACATGCCAAAGCCTCTGGTTCCAGAGAACCTGAAACTGGATGAAACTGGAAGCACACCGGTACTGACGCGGACAAGGAAGGGGCAAGGAAGGAGGGGAAGGCAGCGAAGGGATTTCCAAAGGGACATACTTCCGGGGCTTGCTTCGCTGTCAAGGCATGAGGTAACTGAAGACCTGCAGACATTTGGGGGATTGATGAGGGCAACAGGTCAGGCGTGGCAATGTGGACTAACTAGAAGGAATGCAACTAGGAATGGGTGTGGTAGGGGGAGGCGACGCACTACACAGGTGAATGTGAATCCTTCTTCTTCTGTTGTGGTGACAACAGCCCCACCTTGCATTCCGCTGATACAGCAGCTTAATAATATTGAAGTGGGATTGGAGGACAGAAGCCTCGCAGGGTGGGGGAAGACAACTAGACGTCCCCGCCGGCAAAGGTGCCCTGCAGGTAATCCTCCATCTATTCCTCTAACCTAATCGAAACAGAAAAATGGAGAGGCTTTGGTTTTGGCTATTAGAATTCTTATAGAGGGTATTAGAAGGCTTTGTCTATATGCTTTGGGGGGGATTGAGGTTGTTTTCTTTTTTCTTTTCTTTTTATTTCTTCTACATTTAGGTTGTTGTGAGCCAATTGGGGACTCTCCTTGTACATTTAGCTCATAATCTGGGGTCCCTTGATTATGTGTCTTTTGGGTGGTAACAAAAACTTTGTTTATTCATACTCATAATAATGTTGCATGATTTGTCCCGTAATTTAGATTGCATTCGATTGTGCCCTCATTGCGAGTGTTACAGATTTGCATTCCACTGGCTTTTATTCTAAGTTGTCATGATTCCTGGAAACTAGTGTGTTTGCTTTACCACACTGGCTCTTATGGCAAGCTTGCATTGCATGCCCCTGGTATAATGAAAGCACAATCTGGTTTTTGCAATACTGTGGCAATCTTGGTTTCAGACTTCGAGAAAATTCACCTCATTCAAAGGGGAAATTTCCCAAGGAAGAAAGCGGATTTTGGACCGTACAGTTTTTAATCTGCCCACCACGAGCATTTTGATACAACTCCTGTACAGTGGTGTACAGTGGAAAAGATTGTATAAAATAGCATCAAGGTAAGGCTATATATCGTACTGCTTTGCTTTTATGCAGAAAATAGCGCGTTGCTTCAACCTCGTCCTTTCGCAGGGTGACACTCAAAACCAAATAACGTCGAGCCTTCAAAGTGTAAGATTTGAAGACAGAGGGTAAAAGTACCAGTTAAACCTACATGAAAAGCCGAGTGCTTTGCCCTAAAAAAAAAAAACAAATAAAACAAAGACCATCAAATAATTTATATGTCCATACGAACTTCATGGGAGGCAATTCCTTGCTTCTGGAGGTGGATGTCCAAGTGGTAAGCTTATGGCGTATTTTACTTGGTGCACAAAACTTGTGTTCACTAGGCCATGTTTAGCTACAGCCAGTCTTTGATGCCAATATATACACACAAGCAACAAGTTTGCACTATAATCCATTATTTGAATGCAATGCAGTCTTAGTTACAGAAAATCTTCCTCCCATGTAGTCGTTTTTTATAGGAGAGAAAACAATATTGTGATGAAGGTGCATCAAACCTGATGCTTTCTAAGTCTTATATCATTAGTGTTTGTGTTACATAATAAATACAACTCCTATCAGATATAGGTTAAGTATACACGATATGGCTCATCCTATATTCACAACTTGTCTCCTAATACTTTTCAGCCATTTCAATAAGAGATTGATTACAGGAGGATATAGTTGAAAACATTGACAAAAGAATTCCATATAATACAATAAAAAGTCCAAAAGTTGTAGACATTCTGGTACCGCTAGATCTTCTATTAGATTTATAAGTATATCAATACATAGATTTAAATATTACTTAAATATTTTATTAAAATTTGAATTTGTTCCTGTGCAAAACATATCATTTCTTTATACTTATTCTAACGTCTTTAAAAATTATATTTTATTGGATATGAGATTAATATAATATTTAAAAAATCCCTTAAAATTGGAAGTAAATTATGATAGAATATATTAACAAAAAAATAGAAATTTGTTTAGCAAAATAAATGTAAAAAATACTTGATCGCCCAAATTCTAATAAATTTAATCAAATAAGCTATTGACATATTATATCGTTATCATATTAATGACATCTCTTTGTATTGGAATTTCATCCGGCGTCGATTCGATCCTAATAGTGGAATTGAGAATGCTTTAAGGGAGGGTTGGAATTGAGAGTTGTGAGTAGTTTCAAAAATTCCAATGTAAAAAAAAAGTTTATCATATTATATTATTTTAATATCAATACAATACACAGAACTTTTAGGCCCAGTAAATAGAAACTTTTGTGGGTCAGACCCTCCTTGCTACCCATATTTCTGCGAGAGGGTTTTCTAGTCTCTATCATAGCCCCACTTCTTTTTGTTTTTTCTTGAAAAGAATCACATTTGAATCACATTTTCTTTAGCATGACACTATTAGGCCAATCAAAAAGCTTTTTTATTCCATTATTTCTTTCTTATTACACTTTTCTGCTTTTTGCACTCTACAAAGATTTGATACCTTTATTCTTACCCTCAACAAAAATATCGTATGATTTGGTCCGTTTAAATCCGAATGGGACTGTCCATAGGCCTGAGTAAAAAATTTTCTTCTAAAACAGCAAACTTGATCCCAATTTGACCAAAACTTTAGAAAGAGTTTTAGTTCCTCAACATGCCCATATTGGTCATTCAGTCTAACACAACCTAACGAGATTCTTTCACCGCCAACTAATAGGATAGATGGAAGAACACAATTGAGGTACTTGTATAAAATTGAACCACATTAATAAAATATAAATATATAATTGAAAAAAGAAATTTATAGATATATAAATGACCAGAACATAAAAGTATAAGTATGTTGAGTGGAGCTCACAAAAAAGTTTCACTTATTAAAAAATTGCTACCTAATATTAGTAAATGGTCAAACTAACGAGGATAAAAAGAAGGACGAGATGGAACCAAATTATTTAGTACGATCAAACTAATTTATATAATACATACACATGATTGGAAAAAAAAATGGAGGTGTTATAAAACGTGTTTACTGTGTGGAGTCACTGTGCTACCTAACAAATCCTTGTATAAATACACATGAAATGAAATGAAAAACTGGGATGAGTATAAAGCTCGGTCTTCTTCCTCCCCTGCAACCATCTTTTCTCCTCCTCTTCTCCATCATTTTCTTCACCATAAATTTCCATTAAACACTCCATTTATAATACGTTATCAGCACGAACTCGTCTCTATCCCGAGCATCATTTTGCACTAGAGAAAAGGAATGGAAAACGAAGCAAAAAAAGGGAGAAAAACACAAAACCTGCCAGCTTTCCAACCTCGGTTACTGTTCACCACCAACCGTTCCGCGCCGCCGTGCACGTCATCACCGCCGTCAACGGACTCATCACGCCGCTGCGAACTCAACGCAGTTTTCCCCGTCTATTTCCGCTGCCGGACGCGCCGCCGGAGGCTGAAAACCCAACGGCGACGCCCAGCAACCCGATTTTGCTCGTCGGGTCTGCCTCCTGCTTCACGTGACGGCAGCGCCTGGTCTGACCTCCAACGATGCTGCGCCGCCTCCATCTCCCTCAGGATGCGGTCGTCGTTCACGCCGCCCGCCTGCTACTCCAGTAGCGAGCCGCCCGAATCCTCCCCGAGCTTGACCCAACAACACAAGACGGGTCTGCCTCCCGCGACCTGCCACGGCTTACCGCCCACTTCGATGCCACGCCGACCTCGTCGCCTTGCCGCAGTCGCCTGTCGTCGCCGCCCCGTCCTGCGCCGCCGCGACTTTCCCCCCGATGTGTGCAGACCCGACTGGTGAGGAAGACGACCCAATTCATCAGTCGGGTCGCGGGTTGCTGCACCTGAGCCTCTATGGCCTGGGTTTTGGTACTATTTATGGCCCGAACTGGTGCTATTCATGGCCCAGTCCAGTCCATTAAAAAAAGAGGAAAGGGTGTTACCTGGGTTGGTGCTGGCTGGGCCGGACCATGGCAGGCCTATGCTGGGCCCATTGCATTGGTCCAGGATTGTGCCTTGGCTTAAGTAGGTGGGCTGAATATTTTAGCTCAACTCGAAAAAAAAAAAGGAAAAAAGAAAAAAAGAGAAATTTTTTTTGAAGATATACACCATAATTATTTTTGGAAAAAATAAAATTAAAAGATATATACATACCGGAATAGTAACCGGGTATTAGTAAAATATATTATATATTATTGCTGAAATATTTATCGAGTAAGCATATTTTATGTTTTTATTTAAATTCCGATTGGGCTATTAAAAGGCCCACTGCATTTATATTTCTTATTTTTAATTTTCTTTATGTTTTGCTTGGGTTTCATACAAGGCCCATCAATTTTAATTTTCTGTCATTTATATTGGGGTAATTAACAAAAGGCCCCTGCTTATTTATTTTAATTAAGTCTTTTAATTATGTTATTTGATTTTGGGCCCTCAAAATTACCGGAAGAAATTTATCATGGGCATTAAATAGTTTGGAAGACTAAATGAAAGAGTCTAGAAGACTAAAAAATGCACCAAAGACCGGAAGTCTTACTGCCAAAAGGTCCTGCAAATCTTTATATGACCACCAGAAGTTGGACATTGACTGACCAACAAAAGATGGTTATTCTCACGAAATTTAAATACAAGTGTACGCACCAGAAGCAAAGGCGTGTCCCTGAAGGACAAATGTAATGTTGATGATACCATAATTGGTCAAGATAATGACCACGATATTGAAATATTATTCTTGCTTACCCTGAAGGTACAAGTTGACATATATTGATTAATTTAATTTTTTATGTTTATTTTTATTATTTTTTGTTATATTTATTACCTTATGTTTATCTTTATTGCTGCCTAATTATTTTTATATGTACATGGATTTGTCGTTTTCTCGAATAATGACCCGGGCATTTGTCCTGAAGACAATGCAATAATATATTCCGAAATTAATAAACGGAAATTATCCATATAAAAGTAAACTAATTCGCTCCAGAAGAGCATGGGTTTTTAATGTGTTCCTGAAGAGCAATATTTCACCTACCAAAAAATGCAACAGCATTCAAAGGGGAGAGGAAAACTGTATGTGAATACTGTTGCATACCTATACTGTGAAGAACACAAGTGTAACTATGATCTAGAAGATCATATACTTACGCTCTGGAAGAGCATAAACTCCTGAAGCGTACAAAATATTCTTGTGAACAGTATTTAAAGAAATTGTTACGGATCCATTAAATTGATTCTGCTCCATTCCCTGAAGTGAATGAGACAGTTAGTTATGATTGTGCCTGTTGCCAAGGACATGGAAGGAATTATTATGGCCATAAAGATTATGAAAATGGCAAGTCTAAAGGAAAATATGCATATTATTATTGCATAAGGATAGAAGAATTGTTCTCATACATAAGCAGAACAAATTATTTATCGATTGGGTACAACGTTGGCCCTAAAACTCTGGGACTCGTTATTGATGTTGACCCTAACACTGTCGTTCCAGGAGAACCACATACCACCCATGTTGTTTTCTCTAGGTAGCTCAAACCGATTTGCTGGAGGAAAACGGAGTGGTATTACTCCATGATTCTCTGCTGGTTGCCACAGGGTTTCAGTAATCAGTACCATGTTGGGCCTGCACTGATTCTTCAGATCCCTTAAGGTACGCACGAAATCTTGGGACCGCCTGGCCACTCCCCTGCAATTCCATAATAAAAATCGTACCTTAGGCCATGTAGGCGATAACCCAGAAACCCTCGGGATACTCCGAGCCATCATGGAAACTTGATAATAGCTGCTTTGATTCAGAATTTGACAAGATGGCTCTAGCTGAAACTCCTGCAGTCTATCAGATATGAAAAACATAATTGAGTTAGCCGAGCTATAAAATGAAGCCCTTATATTGCCTTGGTCCTCTAGGAAAAAAGTTTCTTCCATAGGAGTTACAAAGAATCTGGATGAATATAGTTCATCAACAAATACCAAACGAGGAATCCTAGCGAGTTCACTCGGTAACTCCTCTTGCTGTTCATTAACCATGCTATATGCTAGCCTATTCCTCCTTCCTAGAGAGGCACCCTCCACAAAGAAGACAGTTGCTGGGGAAGGCATTCTTTTATCTTTATGTGGTTTTTCTGAATCTATATGCTTCACCACATAATACTGCCCTCTTTTATAGCCTGAACTTAGACAGCATGGTGTCATTTTTTAAATATGGACCCCCTTTCTCTGTCTCCGAAAAGATCCTGAAGATTTTTTGGTTTTCACAAAACTCCAAAGGTGTTTTTGGAAAAGTTTGCCTCCACATTTAATTATTGCTCAATAATTTTGATTTTTTCCGACATCAGTGGCAGATATAAGCCTAAAATTGGCACATATATTGCAGCCTGAAGCTAGAAATCTAAGTTATTAAACTTACCATATCCAGCCAGAAGCTGAAATGCTCTAGCCTGAAGCTAGCAATTTTAAGTGTTTAAATACACAAGTTTATACAGCCAGAAGCTGAGACCAACTAGAAGTTGGCTGATAGATATTTAATTTATAGCTAGTATGCACCAGCCAGAAGCTGGTAAATAATTTTTCTAAGTTATCCAGCCTCTCCTGAAGCGTACAAAATATTCTTGTGAACAGTATTTAAAGAAATTGTTACGGATCCATTAAATTGATTCTGCTCCATTCCCTGAAGTGAATGAGACAGTTAGTTATGATTGTGCCTGTTGCCAAGGACATGGAAGGAATTATTATGGCCATAAAGATTATGAAAATGGCAAGTCTAAAGGAAAATATGCATATTATTGTTGCATAAGGATAGAAGAATTGTTCTCATACATAAGCAGAACAAATTATTTATCGATTGGGTACAACGTTGGCCCTAAAACTCTGGGACTCGTTATTGATGTTGACCCTAACACTGTCGTTCCAGGAGAACCACATACCACCCATGTTGTTTTCTCTAGGTAGCTCAAACCGATTTGCTGGAGGAAAACGGAGTGGTATTACTCCATGATTCTCTGCTGGTTGCCACAGGGTTTCAGTAATCAGTACCATGTTGGGCCTGCACTGATTTTTCAGATCCCTTAAGGTACGCACGAAATCTTGGGACCGCCTGGCCACTCCCCTGCAATTCCATAATAAAAGTCGTACCTTAGGCCATGTAGGCGATAACCCAAAAACCCTCGGGATACTCCTAGCCATCATGGAAACTTGATAATAGCTGCTTTGATTCAGAATTTGACAAGATGGCTCTAGCTGAAACTCCTGCAGTCTATCAGATATGAAAAACATAATTGAGTTAGCCGAGCTATAAAATGAAGCCCTTATATTGCCTTGGTCCTCTAGGAAAAAAGTTTCTTCCATAGGAGTTACAAAGAATCTGGATGAATATAGTTCATCAACAAATACCAAACGAGGAATCCTAGCGAGTTCACTCGGTAACTCCTCTTGTTGTTCATTAACCATGCTATATGCTAGCCTATTCCTCCTTTCTAGAGAGGCACCCTCCACAAAGAAGACAGTTGCTGGGGAAGGCATTCTTTTATCTTTATGTGGTTTTTCTGAATCTATATGCTTCACCACATAATACTGCCCTCTTTTATAGCCTGAACTTAGACAGCATGGTGTCATTTTTTAAATATGGACCCCCTTTCTCTGTCTCCGAAAAGATCCTGAAGATTTTTCGGTTTTCACAAAACTCCAAAGGTGTTTTTGGAAAAGTTTGCCTCCACATTTAATTATTGCTCAATAATTTTGATTTTTTCCGACATCAGTGGCAGATATAAGCCTAAAATTGGCACATATATTGCAGCCTGAAGCTAGAAATCTAAATTATTAAACTTACCATATCCAGCCAGAAGCTGAAATGCTCTAGCCTGAAGCTAGCAATTTTAAGTGTTTAAATACACAAGTTTATACAGCCAGAAGCTGAGACCAACTAGAAGTTGGCTGATAGATATTTAATTTATAGCTAGTATGCACCAGCCAGAAGCTGGTAAATAATTTTTCTAAGTTATCCAGCCTGAAGCTGGCATATATATAGCAGCCTGAAGCTGGCACCAACTTAAAGTTGGTATATGGACTTATTGTTTGGCATGACAGGTTGGGCCATCTCGGGTCAATAATGATGCACGAAATTTATTGGGTCATTCATTGAAAAACCAGAAGTTTTACAATCAATGAATTTCCACGTATTTGTGTGCTGCAAAATTAATTATATGGCCTTCCTAAGATGAGATTGACCTGGAATCACCAGCAAGTTTTGGAAATAATTCAGGGACATGTACGCGGACGAATAACTCCGTCGTGTTGACCATCTAGGTAATTTTTACGATGCATCGACTAGATGGTCCATTGTTTGACGTAAGTTGGCATTGTGCGCACTTATTTAATAATTTGGCCACTTACGGGTACATATCCCTATTTATGTTATTAAACTATATTTCTAGATAATACTGGTATATTTCTTCAATGGATAATGTATATCATTGGAAATAAACCCAAACAGATCTGGGGGAATATTAACAATTGATTGCAGGACCATTGATGAAATATAACTATTTGAGAAAATAGTATTTTACACGCAGCAACACTTGTGTGCATCAAGCCAACAAGTTATCATAAGGACTCCCCATTTAATTGGTTATTGGTCACAAAATATCTCCCATCTTCGGACCGTTGATTATGTACCAAATGCTCCACCATAGCATAGTAAAGTTGGTCCTTAAAGAAGATTGGGAATAGATGTTGGGTATGAGTCTCCATCAATTACAACGTTATTGAAACTATTGACTAAAAGATTGAAGATTCATTTATAGCAAGATTTGCTTATTGTTAATTCGACATGTGTGTATACCCAATATTAGGGGGAGAAAATAAGCAGCTGGATCAAGAAATAATTGAAATGTTATGATCCTCAAATGAATTTGTGTGAACATGAAGTTCAGAAGATGATTCATTTGTAACATATTACTAAGTCAATTGCCAGACATATTTATTGATTTGAAAAGTGTGACCATACCAGCTGCAAATGCTCCTGTTCAAAAATTGATGTTCCAGAATAACTAGTATAATATGCAAATGAATTCAAAGTACGCCAGAAGCGTAGAATATATTCGGTTCTAATAGAAAGCAAAATTCTCGATAGAGAAAAAGGAGCAAAGTGATAAGATGGCCCCAGTGAGAAAATGAGACCTCCAGTAGAGGTCCAAATTTGAAGTCCTCAAGAAGAGAAAAATCCTCCAGAAGAGGTTGGTGTTTCAGACACAATTGATAAAGTTCCAGAAATAACCCAGGTACCTGAAAATAAATGAGTATAATGAGATCTCAATTACAGTGTCAGAAATAAGATGGAACCGACGCAAAATAACCGTCGACGGAATATTTATTTCATATAGCGCTAAATATTTTGAAATAAACTGAGGATCATGAACCTACATCTATTGATGAATGTAGGTGCAGTATGATTGGCAAAAAATAAAGAGATATAATTAGGCTGTGTTAGAATCGCTTGTGAAGCGAGATATTTTCCGGACCTGTAGTCCGTTGTGAAGCAAGATACTGTCCGGACCTGTAGTCCGTACACCAGATGGTGTGGAACCAGTCGATTGAAAATGGGTATTTGTACGAAAAGAGAATTATAATAGAGAGATACAAAGCATGGCTTATCGCACAAGGTTTTACCCAAACGACTTGGTATTAATTGTGAGGAGATAGATATACTCCCCTGTGGTGGACGCAGTTATTTTTTGGTAAGTCTGGCATAATGTGAAAAGAATTAGAAATGTATCTAAATGGATGCAGTTACAGCCTATTTTTATGGATCCACAAATTAAGATATATGCATGAGAATCCCTGAAGGATTCAAGTTGCCTGAAACAACTAATTCCCGGGAATATACAATACCAAGCTAAATTAATTTTTATATGGTTTAAACCAAATTAGCACTTATTGGTCTTGGAGTACCCTGTTAAAGTGCTCGTAACATGAAGCCCGCAGCTTCTGCCATAAGCCTATTGGCGAGATATGGCTATGTTTTTATAGTTTGTCTTGCAGATGCAGGTCATATATTTGAAGCACAAAGCCGATACCAGAAGTATCATGTGAAGCACAAAACACTACCAATAATGCAGGAGTTATCCTTATACACGAAGCTAGTCAAGACCGTGCTTGGCTATATTCAAAGAAGCTGCATACTCAGGATTCATATGGAAATGATAGCAAGGCAGATGCTCCAACAAAGGCACACATCAGTAGAAGTTGACAAGAGGATAATTGGCATGCAACGACAACAAGAAATCAATAGAGGCCAAAATGAGGGAGAGTAGAATACGCACTGCACTCTTTTTTTCTTCACCAAGTTTTTATCCCAGAGGGTTTTTTCTTGGTAAGGTTTTTAATGAGACAGTTTCCCATTTAGCGTATTCTACCTAATGTACAGTGACATCCAAGGGGGAGTGTTATAAAACGTGTTTACTGTGTGGAGTCACTGTGCTACCTACAAATCCCTGCATAAAGCTCGGTCTTCTTCCTCCCCTGCAACCATCTTTTCTCTTCCTCTTCTCCATCATTTTCTTCACCATAAATTTCCATTAAACACTCCATTTATAATAGGAGGTACATAATTGATCCGAACAAGAGTAGAGCTATATTGCGGGGGGAGAACCCATAAAGAAACATGGACTTGAAATAGAGAACCGCTAATCCAAAATTTTATGTCGTCTGCTCCACAACTTAGGCCTAGTGGTGATCATAATACCTCTCTGATCCAAAAGCCCAAGTACCCTTCCTAATCTAATTCGGGCCGAAACCCTTGTTTATTAAAGGAAACACCAACTAAATCCTTGGTTTTAGTTTGTCCACCGCCAGACAAGAGCAGTGCCAGTGAGTGAGACACAAAAAGAAATGGCGGGCAAACTCAAACTCTACGAGTAGTGAAAGAGGAGACTTATGTCGGCGACGACGAGGCTAATCCCTCTTGTCCATAAACACATTTCAAGAAACCCCTTTTACTTTCAATGGAAAAATTTCTCTTATTATATGACCCACCACTACCACCACCAGCACCAGCAGTTACCCTATTCTCCTCCTCACCACCTTGAACCGACCATGGCCTCCTCCAATCACCACATCTATTCAAACCCCATCTTTTATCTTCTGGGTCTCTGCGACAACGTGTATACACTCAAGACAGTTCACGGTTTGTTAGTTGTTCATGGCCTCACCCGTGATATCTCCTTCAACACTAAATTGGTCAGCCTCTATGGTTCTTTCGGGCACGCTAAGCTTGCACGTTTGGTGTTTGATAGAATACCTGACCCCGATTTCTATTCCTGTAAAGTCATGCTACGGTGGTATTTCTTGAACGATTTGTACCGGGAGATTCTTGGGTTTTACGCCCTAATGAGATTGCGCTGCAGAGACACTGATAATGTTGTCTTTTCTGTTGTCCTCAAGGCCTGTAGTGAATCGCGAAATGCCTGTGAAGGGAGGAAAATACACTGTCAAATTGTCAAGGCAGGGAGTCCTGATGGTTTTGTGACCACTGGTCTTGTGGATATGTATGCCAAGTGTGGTGAAATCGAATCTTCCCGCTCTATCTTTGATGAGAATCCTGATAAAACTGTGGTATCCTGGACGTCCATGATTGCTGGATATGTCCAGAATGATCGTGCTCAAGAAGGATTGCTTTTATTCAATAGAATGAGGGATTATTTGGTGGAGAGTAACCAGTTTACATTAGGTAGCTTAGTCACCGGATGCACACACTTAGGGGCTTTGCATCAAGGTAGGTGGGTCCATGGTTATGCGATTAAGTGTGGCTTTGAGCTTAATTCTTACTTGGTCACAGCTCTTCTGGACATGTACGTCAAGTGTGGAGCCATTAGAGATGCTAGGTGCGTGTTTGATGAGCTTTATTGCACTGATCTTGTCTCCTGGACAGCGATGATTGTTGGGTACACTCAGAATGGCTTCCCTAAGGAAGCCTTAAAGTTGTTTACAGACAATAAATGGGCTGGCATTTTACCTAATAATGTTACCATCGCGAGCATTTTGTCAGCATGTGCGCAGCTGGGAAACTTGAGTTGGGGAAGGTTGGTTCATGCTCTTGCGATTAAGCTTGGGCTAGTGCTGCCTAATGTCACAAATGCCCTAGTGGACATGTATGCAAAATTCCATAAGAATGAGTATTCTCGCTATTTATTTGAACAACTTTCTGATAAAGATGTGATTACCTGGAATTCTATTATATCAGGGTTTTCACAAAATGGCTCTGTATATGAAGCCCTTGAATTATTTTACAGAATGAGACGTGGAAATGTTTTGCCTGATGCAGTCACAATTGTCAGTGCCTTGTCAGCTTTGGCTTCTCTTGGTGCTCTGCAGGTTGGTTCTTCTCTGCATGCATACTCTGTGAAGAAGGGTCTATTATCCTCTAATGTGTTTATGGGTACTGCACTTTTGACCTTTTATGGGAAATGCGGGGATGTTAGATCTGCTCGGAAAGTCTTCAACAGTATGGAAGAGAAGAGCACTATCACATGGAGTGCGATGATTGGTGGTTATGGAATACAGGGTGATGGACACAATTCTCTTGCTCTTTTTGGTGAGATGTTGAGGGCAGAATTAAAACCAAATGAGGCTACCTTCACAAGCATTTTATCTGCTTGTAGCCATACGGGGATGGTACGGGATGGGTGGAGGCTTTTCACTTCTATGTGCCAGGACTATAACTTTGTGCCTTCCATGAAGCATTACTCATGTATGGTTGACCTATTAGCTCGTTCTGGCAGGCTTGAAGAAGCGTATGACTTTATTAGCAACATGCCACTTCGACCAGATATCAGTTTGTTTGGAGCTTTTCTCCATGGATGTGGACTGTATTCAAGATTTGATCTTGGAGAGGTCGCAATCAAGAGAATGATGGAGTTGCATCCTGATGAAGCTAGTTACTATGTGCTAATGTGCAATCTTTATGCCGCAGATGGAAGATGGAATCAAGTTAGGCAGGTAAGAGAATTGATGGTGAATAGACGATTGAATAAATCTCCTGGTTGTAGCCTGATGGAGCTGGACATTGGTTATGATTCCACACACAGAGTTGCATCTGTTGGCTAGTTATGTGTCCATGTACCTGCTTGTGGCATAGGAAATCTTTATATAGAGTTGCAAAACTTGACACTAACGGCCGTGCACATTTGCACTTAAAGTGACCAAAGTTTCCGCCGCTGTGCATCTGACTTGTGACTGAAGATATTTTCAAGGGAGAAGCTCATCATGAGATGGTCCTGCATTTTTCCTGGAAGTGACTCGTCTCTTGAGCAATGACTACGGAATTTGTGATATGGACAAAGAGACAATACAGGAAAGTATTGGGGCGATACTAATTAATTGAAGATTACAGGATTGTATTAATACAACTATTTTTCACCCTATCAGAGAGGATAATGCTGCCTTGACGTATTATCTTGGTGGTCTTACACTTTCTTTTGGTTATCAACCTTGGCGTTCAGGAACTATGAAGCGGTAACGGAACAGAAAGGATAGGCAGCCTTGACATATCCATTTTGTGGTCTTGCACTTTTCATTTGGTTCTCAACCTTGGCCATCAAGAACTATGAGTAACGAACCAGTAAGGAGCAAGAAAATGTGATCAGTGGACATCCCTATGTCTCATGGATGAGTGAGATGATAAGCCACTAGAGGCGGAGGATGGGTTCAACGTACAGGATGCCTCGTGGCGACTATGAATGGACTTGTGAATTTGTTCTATCTGGAAAGAGTATTCAGAGAAAAGGTAAGAGGGGAGTTGTGGTCTTCAAATGTCTTATGTAGACCAATATCTATTCTTGAGAGTGAAGGGTGTTCTGGTTGGAGAGAAATGTCTTATGTACACCAATACTTGATTCCTTTCATTGTAGATAACAATAATACTTTCACGTAACTACTTTCACCAAAGAGTTCAGCTCAAACAGTTCTAAATTCACCCCTTTCTTTTCCGGGAAAAAAATTACTTCCACATGACTTCAAGAGTTTTGCTAGAGGCATTCTGCATTCTGTTCTAGTTAAGAGATCTGCAAATTATCCATTGCTGCTACTAGTTTCCAATATAGCAAAGCGCAAATTATTTGCAAATAATACACGACAAACGTAAACAATTAGCCGGATACAGTTTTAGCTAGTCTGCCTTGGTTTTCATTACCGAACAAGTGGATTTCTGTCAGAAATATATACCCGAGCAAGTGCAGTTTATATTCAATTGCAGTGGAGCACCCGAACTGGTGTTTATGGTTGCCTCAGCAATTGTCTGCCTTTTACCGTTGTAGAAGTAGATATGCTTGCCAGTTCAAGCTGTTTTTCCTGTAATTGAGATTAAAAAAAAAAGTCTAAACTGAAAAGGTTCCTTCAAAACTTTTTCCCACGAATGATGGTAACCTTTTCCCATTCCTATGTTAATATACAGGGAAGAGACCAGAATCATCCACTATGCCGCACTATTGTATACAACATTTGCGAGCTCCGAAAGCCAACTGAAAAATCTCTCTAAAGCTAAAGATTTTATGCAAGTTTCCGGCTACATATCTATACTCAATACTCTCTTTCCCTATTAAATTGCACTATACCCAGGGACCTTCTTCATGCCAATTTGATCTATTATAGATCTCACTTCCCTAGATCTGTCAAAATTCCCTTCTTCTGCGTAGATATTGGACAACAAGGCAAAACATCCGCTATCATTTGTACTTGACTGGGACAAGTGTTCTGCTATTCGTTGCACCATGTCCAGTCGTTGGTGAATGCGGCACCCGTTAAGCAAAGTATTCCAAATGCTAGCATCTGCAGGGAATGGCATGGACCTGATTGTTTCATAGGCTCCATTGAGATTACCAGCACGACTCAGAAGATCAACCATGCATGCAAAGTGTTCTAAAGCAGGCTCAACGCCAAAATCCTTCATCAAATTAAAATAACACTTCCCTTCTTCCACCCGTCCTGAATGACTGCACGCAGATAAGATATTCATGAAGATAGCATCGTTTGGTTTTATTCCTGATTCTACCATTTTATTCAACAATGAGATTGCAGTATCGATATGGCCATGAACTCCATATCCAGCAATCATCACACTCCATGACACCACAGTCCTATTTGTGATGTCATCAAAAACACTTTGAGCAGTTGGAAGGTCTCCACACTTTGCGTACATGTCAGTTAGAGCAGTGTCAACATAAATATCCTTCGGTATGCCCAAGGTAATGAGTTTGTTATGAAGCCATTTTCCCTTTATAAGATGCCCGATGTTGGAACAAGCCTGAAGAGCACTTAAGAATGTCACTTCATTCATCTGAAGACGATTCACATACATTTGATCAAAGAGAAGAACTGCCTCTACTGACTCTCCATTCTGTGAAAATCCACTAATCATACAATTCCAAGTTACTATACTCTTTGGCCGGATCTTATGAAATACTGAGTATGCTAGATCAGTAGAACCACAATTACAGTACATGTCGATTAGCGAATTCAGGACGAACTCATCAGAAAAGCATCTGGCAATGACATAACCATGTATCTGATTCCCAAGCTGCAGTAAACCAGCATCTCCGCAGGCTGAGGCTGCGGTTGACAAACTATAGGAATCTGGCACCAGGCCATGTGTCTGCATCTGCACAAATATTGCTAATGCCTCCTTGAACAATCCTTGTTGAGCATAAACGGACATGAGCATGTTCCACGACACTACATTTCTCTCTCCAATTGTATGGAGAATCTCCTCACAACACCTTGTTGTACCAGATTGAGAATACAATTCCATTAGAGGTGGCCCCAAACAGTGATCCTCAGACTCCACATATCTCTTAACTACATAACAATGAACTGACTTCCCTTCTCTAAGCCGTCCCAACCCGACACAGGAATTGAGGACGGCCATTAGTGTAATCGCATTCGGTTGCACATTGGACTCTAGCATAAGCTGAAAAACTTGTAGTGAATTCTCAAACCATCCGTTTTGATTAAAACAGAAAATCATAGCAGTCCATAATGGGACACTCCGGTAAGGTACATTTGCAAAAATCTTCCACGCACTAAGCGAGTCACCACATGAACTATACATTTCCAAGAGAGTATTATCCAAGGCCTCACAACTTGGGATGTTCCGGGTGACGAGGAAACCGTGCAGCGACCTAGCTAACCTCAAAGAGCCCAATTCAGCACAGGCCTTGGCAGCAGAGAGCATTATGACAGAATCCAATTCAGAAACTTGAGATACCAACAACAACCGAAACATCTCCAAAGCTTTACCGGCTTCCCCGTTATCGACATAACCCGAAATGATGGAACTCCAAGAAACCACATCCCTCACAGGCATATCGTCAAAGACCTTGGTGGCATCGGCCAAGCAGCCCAAATCCGCGTACATCCCAAGGAGTGAGGTCTGGATCACGGGATCACCGTAAAACCCAGATTTGAGAATCCTGGAATGGAGCTTAGAGCCAATACCCAGATCACCAAGAGCGGCGCAGGCCCTTAAAACCGAAGGGAAAATGAAGTTAGTAACGTGGTGGTGGTGGTGGCATACCATGCGATGGTAGAGGGAAATGGCTTCGCGGAAGGAATGGGACCAAAGGTGGGACTTGATGAGGACAGCCCACATGAAGGGATCCGGGTTTTGGAAGGAATTGAAGACGAGGGTGGAGAATGGAAGTGAACCCATCTGGGAATAGGAGTCGATGAGCTTGGTGGAGGCCTGGGGGTCATTGTGGAGGCCTGTCACCAAGAGGTGTGCGTGCAGCTGAGTGAGTGATCTCAAGGTGGTACACGACCTGAATAAAGGCATGTACACCGTCATCCTCTTCTTTATATGTTGTTTTTATGTATCCAAATCAAATCCTAGTCGTGTTCAGTTCCACCATACTGGAAGCTGAGACCCCCAGGCTTATGGAGGGGAGCTTCATCTCTTGAAACATGTATTGTACGTTACTAGCAGCACCCAGCTGCCCGTACTTGTGGCTTTACCCCCCTTTTCTTGCACTAATAATACCAAGATGCTCAACACACACAATTTGTCTACCAAATCTAGCTTAACAGTTAACGTTAAGCGATCAAAATTAGGTTAGTGGCACGGAACAGTATTATCGCAATTGATTGTTTTCTATACCTGGAATTTTCATTTTACACATGAATTTAGAAATTATCCACAATCTCCACCACCAAACCACCATCAATCCCGGAATCCAACCCATGACTTCTGGAAACGTCATTATTACACTACAAGGCATAGTATCCGAAAAAGTCTGCAAGTCAATAGGGGAGAGCAAAATAATCGTACCGTCGGTATCGGCTCGGAAATCTCATGGCTTTAGCGCCACCCCCAACCGATATGCCGTGCCGTTAAGGAAGACGGTACTCCTAGGTAGGAATGTGGTTATACCGTCGGTTAACGGTATAACCGATACCGACACAACCCAGTAGATAATATATATGTTATACCCAACCCAACCTGTTATACCAATCCAACCCAACTCAACCCAATCAAACTTTACCTTCTCCTAAATCCCGACCCAGCGACATATATATTTCCAAACCCTAAACTAAACTTTACCCTCACTAACTAAACTCGCAGTCGCAACCCTCGCCCTCTTCCTCTCCCTCCCCCTCTCCCTCTCCCTCTCATTCATTAAAAAAAAAACTCTCTGCACTGCCCTCGCCACCGCCACCGCCACTGCCCTCGCCCTCGCCCTCTTCCTCTCCCTCTCCCCTTGCTCCACAGTCTACCTCAGTCCTCACCGTCTCCCTCTGCGTCGCCCCTCTCCGCCGCTTCTCCTCCAACAACCGGCACATTAAGAACCTCAACCTCAACCGCGTCCTCACCTTCGCCTGCAAGTGCCATCAGAGTCGCGCTCTCCTCCAGATCCCCTTCATAACCATAATTTCGAGAGCAGATCTTGGCGAAGAAGAGGGAGCAGGGAGCAGATCTGAAGATTAAAAAGAAATTTATTGTTTTAATTTGACTCTTAGTTGTTGGTTTTTTTCTTATGTGTTAATGATGATTGATTGTTTAGATTTTTTTATAACAATCCATTGTTAAACAAAATTGATCTGTATGCTTGTTTGGTAATCTTCGTCTTTAGTTTTCTTTTTCAGAATTTTTCTCTTTGTTTTTTTTTTTTAAAGAAAGGAAGGAGATGAATTTGTACTATCGGTTGCTAAGCATACCGACCGAACCGATGTCGCTATAAATCGGTTTCATGCCGATCGACATAAGTCTCTTAACGGGGCGGCATCGGTCGGAAAATTCGGCATAAGTCTCTTAACGGTGCGGCATCGGTCGGAAAATTCGGCATAAGTCTCTTAACGGGGCAGCATCGGTCGGAAAATTGGCCTATCAGAGAAGTCATACCGAACTCTTATCGGTACGGCATGTGCCGTACCGACCGATTGCTCACCCCTACAAGTCAAGGTTCATTGGTCGAACTGGGTTCAAACCCGAAGTCCAATATAATTGAACCGGATAGTAATTATTTAATAATTAATAATCTATGTATATTAATATTTAGATATAATTATAAGATAAAAAGTAAATATAAAGTCTAAAAATTGAAAATTTTCATTATATAATATAATTTTTGTGTAAAAGAAGAAAAAAATAAAAACATATATTTGGGTCAATCTAGACTATGGCATGTAGACCCTTAGAAAGGAGTTCCTAGCTTCGCCCCGACTAATCCGGTTCGACCCGGGTCGCGCACCTGGGTATGGTGGGTGAGTCTGTAACGTCCCGGCTGGTCGACTGTCATAAAATACCAACACGAGACCTTTCCAACATGCTTTGTCCTCACTCGCATGTTTTCGGGGAAAATTTTCCAAGAGGTCACCCATCTCAGAATTGCTCCAAGTCAACCACGTTTAACTTTGGAGTTCTTATGGAATGAGCACCGAAAAGGTAGGTGCACCTTGTTGATATAAGAGTTTTACCCCAACTGTACAGCCCCATCCCTACACAGTCTCAAGATCTCTCCTATTCTGGTGTAGATTCGGTTCATTCATGTGTCATTTCCTCTAGAAGCCTGCTAGAAACCGCTCCTTGTCCATGCTCATCCCGGCACCGGCGTACACCTCCCGCCCTCTTAGACCCCGGCTCTTGGACCAAGCTCGATTGGAGTTGTAAGGCGTGGCTCCGGATAAGAGTGGTATCGGCATACTCATACTTCTGAGTGGCTTTCCTGTCTTTCGGCCTAAGTGAAGTTTAGCTCTTGGAGCATCGGCAGACGCGTGCTCCTGGAACGGGCTTGATGCAGAGTGGGCTCTTGGTGATGTTGCGAAAAGTTTCTGAAATGTTTCCATTGAAGGGGGAGTAGTACCGTGGTCCGATATGGAAGAGTCTCACATTTGAGGGGGAGATTGTTGGAATATAAGTGTGAGTGGTGTATCCCACATCGGAGAGAAAGAGGCCAAGTGAGTAACATATAAGTGTAGTGGACCCATGTACCCAATACCTTGAGGTTTTGGGTTACAGAGTGGTGTTCTGGTAACGCGTATGGAACTCACTTAGGCCTCGCGTATTGTCTCCCCGGTTTTCGGGCGACTCCCGGTTCTCAACAGGTGTCACAGGCACACCAGCTTCCGCTAGGTTCGTCCCCGAACCCTGCACTGTACTAGGGGAGTCCTGGAGCTCCACTACCAACTGTAAAGTCCCGGCTTGTCGACTGTCACTACATACCAACATGGGACCTTTCCAACATGCTTTGTCCTCACAGGGAAAACTTCCCAGGAGGTCACCCATCTCAGAATTGCTCCAAGTCAAGCACGTTTAACTTTGTAGTTCTTATGGAATGAGCACCGAAAAGGTAGGTTCTTGTTGATACAATTAGTACCCATCAAACCGTTTAAGCTATTCTCAATTGTATAGTTTCAGCCCCATCCCTACACAGTATCTCTCCTATTCCGGTGTGGATTTGGTTCATTCGTGTGCCCCTCCGTCTAGAAGCCTGCCAGAAGCCTCACCTTGTCCATGCTCATCCCGTTACCGGCGTACACTTCCCGCCCTCATAGACCCCGGGTGTCACAGAGTCTCCCAATGTGAATTTTCTGCATACACGAGGACTCAAACCCGAGACCTCGCTTAAGTGGAACCAAATCGCTTACCACTTAGACCAACCCCACATTGATACCCTATAGGATGTTGTTAATGGCACAAAACATACTTATGATTCATTCAGATACTTAGGTACATATGTGGCATATGCATAGCATGAGAACCAGTTCTGTGATATTCTAGGTTAGAAAACATTGTAATTTCTTTATTTCTTTTAAATCTTTTATTCTAAAAAAATAAAATATATGTCCTACAAAAAAATTAAAAATTATAATATCCTAGTTGAAGAACTAGTAGAAGCAACTGTTACATTAAGAATAATAAACTATAGAGACTTCCAAATTTGATTAGTTGTAAATAAACTCAAAGAAGAGGAAGGAACTCTTAAATATAAGTTGGAGAAATAAATAAATCTTAGTAAGAAAAAATATAACCATCAAGACAAGGGTTCATAACTAATCAAATTTTGGGAATCCTCACCATAGTTACATTAGCATGATATTCATTATCTAATTTAGAGATCTTAAATTTTGGAAGATCACAATTCCATCCTAAAATGTTCTTCTGATCAAGCTCTTTTGGCTCTGTAACACTGACCACAAAGATAAATGTTGACTCGATGTTTATAGATGTCACTAAAATGTAACAATGTATAATATGTTACATGAATAATGAGTTGCAAAAAAAAAAAGAGAAAATTTTCCTCGTCTAAATATGGTTTGCCTTGAATTTTTGTTGTGCCCAAAAAAATTTATATGCACGATTTGCGTAGTACTTGACGGCCGAGAATAATGGTAATTTTGTATAAAAATGTCAAGTGAAATGTGGAGGGAAAATAAATTGCAAGAATAGTTTTGTGTAATGATGTTTTTTTTCTTTTNGTCACTAAAATGTAACAATGTATAATATGTTACATGAATAATGAGTTGCAAAAAAAAAAAGAGAAAATTTTCCTCGTCTAAATATGGTTTGCCTTGAATTTTTGTTGTGCCCAAAAAAATTTATATGCACGATTTGCGTAGTACTTGACGGCCGAGAATAATGGTAATTTTGTATAAAAATGTCAAGTGAAATGTGGAGGGAAAATAAATTGCAAGAATAGTTTTGTGTAATGATGTTTTTTTTCTTTTTGAGAACTTTGTATAATGATGTTTAATAGGAGAGAATATGAAAAAAAAAGTAATAATCTGTATATCATGAGTTCTTAGGTAAATAAGAAGAATTATCATCAAAACTTCCAAAACTAGATAAATCAAGTAATGGAATTTCGTTTAATCGATTCAAGGGTTTCCTCTTAATGAAGAACTGTGGCAATCAAGCTATTGACTTGCCAGTTGCTGATTGTCATGGCTGGCAAGTATATATATATACGAAATGATTGTACTTACCATAATATATCTAGAGATACGTACCCATCCAGTTCATGAAGACTTGATTCATCTTTTTAAGAAAGAGAAAAAGATCACATACTTAAAATCAGCATATTAAATTAAACAACTTTCTTTATATGTCAAGTGCATTAATGCTTAACCGACTGCGATGAGCTAACTAGTTAGCTAGGGTTCCTTTTTATATTATACCTACATAAAGATAAAACTACAACACTATATATATCTATACATATACACCCATCCACTTATAACACACACATAAAAGAAAAGAAGAACATATATAGCCAATTTCTGACCTGGTACTCCGTTGAAAACCTTGAGATTGTAATCCATGGCACCAGCAGCTAATAAGAAATCCAGGTCATTGTGGGATGCGTTCACCTGTTACTACTGCACATGTTTCAGGCCTCTCAGCTCTGATGAATCCCAGATTGAGAACAGGGGAGACCGGTGCCGGCCTGTCATTGAGTCACCAGCTGCCCCTGGAGCTGATCATGATCCTCCCCATCCTCCAGTAAAATCTATCGTAATCTACTGCAACAGAACTTGAATTCTATAGGTGCATGATTCTATCTTGCTTTCAATATCATTTCATTCAACCTCATTCAATTTGACATCTAATTAATTATATATATAATATATTTATGAATCCAAGTGAAATAATCTGCCGTTACTTAATTTGCTATGTTGCAGTGGATATGAATTCTTTACGTTAATGTTGCATCCGATCAGATCAGTTCATGCATGGAGAAATGGGAGACCAGAGTACCATCCAAGATAGTTTTCTATATTTTTCTGGTGGAGCAGCCTCTGATTGTCATTATGCTCCTCCTTTTTTCTCATTTTATTGTCAATATTGAGGTGTTAACAAATAAGAATGGTTGTCTCTCCGTCCAAAAAAAATCTTGAATGTATAATTTTTCTTCTAATTATGAACGTGCCATAGAACCCTCTTTTTTTTATAAGAAGAAGAGGGGCATCCCATCCCTTGTACTCTTTTTTTGGTTGAAATTATGAAAGTAGTTATTATTGCTTTGGAGCATTCATTCCTCTGTGTTTGATAATTGATATGTGCAATAAATTGATCATTGATCAGTTAATATGAAATTTAAATAGAGAAATTTATTTCAAACTGATATATTTGTTCAATTTTTTTTCCAAAACATTAGTTAGATAGATATTCAACCGTTAGTTTTTTCTACTATTTTCCGGAATTGCAGATTACACAGTTTAACCCAAAACCTAACTTTCCATTTCATTAATCGGGGGAGTTACCAGGATTTCACCAAATGATTTCTCATGCAATTTTGTAAACGTACTATAGAAAATTCATAAGGAGAAGATTAGCTACACTACGCTGATCATTACTGATATAAATGGACCTATGCCCGTGAACAGGCCCAATGGATAATAACCGAGGCCGGGCCCAAAGATGTATAAGGCCCAAGATCGTGAATGAGGCCCCCGAAATCAGGACCTCTGGACATCCCACAACATGTGGACTTGGATGACAAGGACCCGTGGCTAAGTACTCTTGACCCGAAGGCCCTTGACCTTGAGGCCCTTGACTTGAAGACCCT
>JAKUCV010006933.1:2119-19355 GCA_028386065.3 Turnera subulata | reverse complement strand
ATTTGTATCCTAAACCACAGCACCGCAGCTTTTTCGAGAAAATCCTACTTGATATCATTTGGCATACCATATTTGGATTCTAAAGGAACCGTGCTAATTATCTTGCTCATTGTGCTTCTACTTTTCCACTTAGTGCTTCTTATTTGGTTCAATCTCTTTGGGTATTGTTTGCACTTAATTGTTTCTTTTTCGCACTTAATTGTTTCGGACAATACGTAACCATGATTGCAGTCCGAAGATGACCCAAGCCAAAGCCCATGATTTTAAGAAGTTCACTCGGTTTGCAGATTAGCTGGTATAATATACAAGCAAAGTTAGGTCCCAGCATTCTCTGCATCTCAACTACACAAGATGTAGCATTCTCTGCATCTCAACTTAACTCATCAGTTCCTTCTGTAATGGAATCAGCTGCTTCGGTTTCTGCCCCTATATGCTATTCTAATGCCACTACTGATGTTTCAGCCTCTTCTATTCTACCTTCTGCTAGTAGTATTTCTAAGGTATCTACTGAGATTTCTGACAACATTATTGATGCTACTACTACTCTGAAGGCTGTTTCGCCCCCCAAACCAAAACCTGGTCCTAAAGCAAAGCGCAGTCGTGGGCGTGGTAAGGCTGTACAAGTTTCCCCTAAAGGGGCTAGTTCTCCTACTATACTACCTACATAAATGAAATGGATGATTTGGAATGTTAGGGGTTTCAATGACCCTTCTAAAAGATCTTCCATCTTGCAACGTATCTACTCTTGTTCTGTTGACCTTGTTTGTCTTGTTGAGACCAAAGTTCAATTTACTAATGTCTCTGAAATAAGGAAAAATTTTCTTCCTGGGTGGAGCTTTGTGAATAATTATAGTCATGCGCGTCTTGGGCGCTTATGGTTGCTATGGTCTGATAGAGTGGATGTCTCTGTTCTTGCTACTACAGACCAAACCATCCATTGTCTTGTTAGTAGTAGAAGGGAGCAGCTTACTTGTTATGCTACTTTTGTGTACGGTTCCAACTCTGCTATGGAAAGAGCTCTTTCTTTGTACCGTAGTATTGATGATTATGCTTCATCTATTGGGAATATGCCGTGGTGTCTACTTGGAGATTTTAACATCATTCTGAAGGCTGATGAGTCCACTTCCTCTACTGCACATCTGGGAAGTGATATTGATGCTTTTGCAAATTGTCTATCCTTGCATGGACTTTTTGACCATCCGTATGCAGGTTCTTTTTTTACTTGGACCAATAGGCAGCCAACTAATCCTATCTTCCGCAAGCTTGATAGGTTTCTTATCAATGCAGCCTGGGCATCCAAATTCCCTACTAGTACTGTGGAGTTCTTACTTCCAGGTATCTCAGATCATTCACCAATACTTTTCAATTCTTCAACTACTATAGTTCAAGGCCCTAAGCCATTTAAATTCTGCAATCAATGGCTCACTCATCCTGAATTCCTTTCTATTACTGCCTCTATTTGGCACACTCATATTGAGGGCTATGCGATGTATAAGCTTTGGCAGAAGCTAAAATTGCTTAAAGTAGAGTTGCGGAAACTGCATCACAGGGAATATAATGATATTTCCTCATCACTACTTTAGAGAAAGAACTCTATTCTATTCAGCAGCATATACTTGATGGGGATATGGATGAAGATTTTCTTTCTGCTGAGCAATGTCTTATCTCAAATTTAGCTGATCTGTGCCTTGCAGAAGAGTCTTTCTTAAGGCAGAAGTCTCCTATTAAGTGGCTTTCTAGTGGAGACTCCAACACGGGGTTCTTCCATAATATTGTACGTGCAAGAAAAATAAGAAATACTATAAGGCAAATTTATTCCCCTGCTGGTATTTTGCTCACAGAACCACGGCAAATTGAAGATGCATTTATCAACTTTTACACTGATTTCCTTGGTAAACCAAACACTGAGGTTTCTGGTGGCTCTATTCCCTACTTTCAGTCTTTCATCCATAAAACAGTATCGGCTGAACAATGTTCAATGTTAGTAGCGGAGATCACAGCTGAGGAAATTAAGGCTTCAATGTTTTCTCTTGGGAAGGACAAAGCCCAGGGCCCGATGGCTACAATGCAGAGTTTTTCACTACTGCTTGGTCAATTGTTGGTGAAGATGTTATTCAAGCTATTAGAGAGTTCTTCCATTCTGGGCAAATGTTCAAGGGTTTCAACTCTACTATAGTTAGCTTGATCCCCAAAGTGCCAAATGCTCAGAAGGTGACAGATTTCAGACCTATAGCCTGTTGTTCAACCTTGTATAAATGTATATCTAGAATTCTTGCAAAGCGACTACAAAGATGCCTCCCTGACCTTATCAGCAAAAATCAGACAGCATTCATTCCTGGCAGGAGAATTGGTGATAATATTCTCTTAGCACATGAAATTGTGCACAATTATCATCGTGCTGGGATTTCTAGTAGATGCACTCTTAAAATTGATCTCATGAAGGCCTTTGATTCTGTGGATTGGAGCTTCCTTCTAAATGTTCTTGAAGCAATGGGGTTCCCTACGAAATTCCTTAGATGGCTAAAGGTCTGCTTTACTACAGCTAAGTTCTCTTTATCCATAAATGGTTCGCTTTGTGGATATTTTGGAGGTGGAAAGGCGATGCGTCAAGGAGATCCCCTCTCTCCTTACTTGTTTGTGATTTCTATGGAGATTCTATCATGTTTGTTGAATAAAGCTGCAGCTGATAAGTCTCTGCCTTATCATCCTCGTTGTTCAAAAATTGCACTCTCGCATTTGTTATTTGCTGACGACCTCATGATATTCTCGGATGGCAGCCCTGCATCAGCCTTAGCTGTAATGCAAATTTTGGACCAGTTCTATACTCTTTCTGGACTCAAGTTTAATCCTGCCAAATGTGAAGTTTTCCTTGCAGGAGTTTCTGATACACAACGAGAACAATTTTTGCAGATAAGTGGATTTCAGCATGGTGCTTTACCAGTGCGGTACCTTGGAGTTCCCTTAGTAACTGGAAAATTATCTTATCTGAATTGCAAGCCATTGATTGATAAGATTCTGGCCAGGATTAATCATTGGAGTGCCCATCTTTTATCTTTTGCAGGCAGATTACAGCTTGTCAATTCTGTGATCTTTAGTGTACAGAACTATTGGGCCATCCTATTTGTTTTGCCTTCTCGGATTCTAAAGGAAATTGAGAGATTATGTGCAGCTTTTCTTTGGTCAGGTGACTCTACAAATGCCAGGAAAGCTAAAGTTTCCTGGACTGATATTACTCTTCCGAAGCAAGAGGGAGGATTAGGCATAAAAGAGCTTAAAACCTAGAATTCTGCTTGTATTGCTCGAAATATCTGGAACCTTCTTTTAAAGGCTGGCTCTCTTTGGGTAGCATGGATCCATGCCTACTATATTAAGCATCGTAGCTTATGGAGTATTAGTATACCTCCTGACTGCTCATGGAGCTTTAGGAAGATTTTGAAACTTCGAGGTCAGTTTTCTAAAAATTTCTCTCACAGTATTGGTGATGGTTGTAATACCTTTTTCTGGTGGGATTCATGGCTTCCAAGGGGTTCTCTAAGGCCTATGGTGAGACATGCTCTTATTATTACCTCAAAAATTCCTATATTTGCTAGAGTTAGCTCTCTGCTTTCAAATGGAACCTGGAATTGGCCAGTATCTCGTTCTCCCTTGGTTTCACAACTTCAAAGTGAGACGACTTTTATTACTCCTTCTTCATGTCCTGATGTGATTGCTTGGACTTTATCTGCTTCAGGCAGATTTACAGTCCAAAGTGCTTGGGATTCTATTCGAGTAAGACATCAAAGGGTTGACTGGTTTAAAGTTGTTTGGTCTCCTGGGCACATACCGAAGCATAGCTTTATTGCTTGGTTAGCAATTTTAGATAGGCTGAGCACTCGTTCTAGGCTTCAGAAAATGGGGTATTATCTCAAACGCAAATTGTCTTTTTTGCTCTGCTGTGCTTGAGACTCGGGATCATCTCTTCTTTGCATGTCCTTATTCCTGTGCTGTATGGGCTCAGTTATTTTCTTTATGTTCTGTTAATCGGGCAGTTGGTGATTGGAGATTTGAATTCCATTGGGCAAAAAGCCATCTGCAAAAGAGGAGTTTGAAAGCAATGATATTAAGAGTTGCTTGGGCTGCTTGCATTTACCATCTCTGGCGAGAGCGAAATCGTCGGCATTTCACGAGTTGTTCTCGGTCTACTGTTAGCATCTTAGCTGACATCAGTTCCGATATGAAATTGAGGTTTCAAGGGCTGTCTCAGCTCAAACCCAGGGCATTNAAAGTTAGGTCCCAGCCAATTGAAGCTTAAGTTAAAATGATTAGCATTAAAAAAACAAAATTTAAAATCATTATCCACCATCTCATGTTCCGGGATAGTTCTTGACAGATTATGGTTATAACAGCTCTAAATGGCCTTCACCTAAAGAATTAAGATAAATGCATAAGGTACCATCAATTAAATCACACTTTATTTTTAAAGACAATACATTTAAGCTAGTTACGCAGACAACTTACTAATTAACAACACACTAGTCATTGTACACAACATTCAACATAATTTTAAACACATTCTAATCCTTATCGTCAAATACATCTCCATGAATAATTAATAACAGAGAATACATTATCGCAAATTCTCCCAAATACAGTCATATGCATCTCCTCACACAAGTGATGCTGCACCTGCACAAGGTGAACAAACAGTAACTATTCAGAAAGTTTATTAGAACTCTAGCAAAATATTTTGTTCCCACTCTTCTCTTCATTAGGGGGGTTGTTTTGAAATAAACTAATCCCCAACACATTCCACGAACAATTTTACAAGAAAAGGATGTTATCCTAGGACGATAATTATCATCAGGGAGGAACTATACATGCATTAGCAAGAAGCAACTAAATCATTTTATGGGGAAAGCACAAATTTGCCAACGCCAAAGGGGAAAAAAAAAACATCGTTTCCTAATAGACAGGCTAGTTAGAAAAAGTATTCACCATAAACCGATTCACGAATTGTAGCACTTATTCAATCACTTTTATTCTTACAATTAACTTGCCTCTTTTCTAACAAATTATGCCCATAAACCTGCATGCCAAAATCACTTCATGGCTAGAGGCAAGACTCATCGTCATATACTCCCCCAAAAGCAACATCACAAATTGACTATTAGTATGTTTCCACAGCAAATATATTCACTATGGCCTGATTTACTCTGTTTTTCATAGTCATCATATCCACTTATTGGCAGCTTGCAAGCACACAAAAAAAGTTCCACCAAACATGCTAATGCATAGTATCTGGCTAGTATCGCACAAGTTGAGTTTTGTAACATCTTTCTAGTAGTCATATCTAGCCTTAGTCCTCAGATTTCCATCATGAACATCTTACGACTTGAGATGAAAAAATTGTTACCTCAAACCGTTTTTTCACATGCTAAAGAAACCCATTAACATTCAGAAAATCACACGGAAAAGTAAGATCAAACCCAGCAAGCAAAAAAGAGGGACAAAATATAACATAAAAAAGTTGTTTAATAGAAGATAAACAATCCCACAGAATAAAGGTATTCAAAACTAAATTTGCTGATATGCAAAGTTAGAAATATCTAACCAGCAGTCCTGTTTTCGGGGTTGGGGTCATAGGGTTCGGGGTCATAAACACCCGCACGCATTGCAATAGGAGTGCCAGGAAAGTCCGTATGGACGACTCTAGCCCGACAAGTTTTCAATTCAGCAGGGACGGTTGAGTGGTCTTTCACCTTCATGGTGATGTAGTACATCAAATAATAAAAATCATTGTAAAAACAGACGTTCGCCTTTTCAATCTCTTCCAGCCTCAGCTTTGTTTTCTAAGGATGGGAAATTTAAACAGCAAGTCAACAAAACAACAGAATGGGAAATTTAAATATGCAGTCAACAAAACAAAACGCTTAAGAATGAAATATTGACTAACTGTTCTTCTTAATTAATTACCTTCTGTTTATTGTATACTGTAATGGCATACTGTGCACATGTCTCGAGCCTGGAAGCGTGGTTGGGATCTGAAACTTCGATTGGGTGTGCCCTTCCCTCTCTGAGGTGTTCCGGCAATTTCCAGTAGTAATACCCATCACAATCAAATCCCTCAAAGAACAGAACAGAGTAGCACATGTAGAGAAATTGAGTTTGAACAATAGATCTGATGAGTGATTTGAAAAAGGCATAGAGTCAAAAGAGTTACATACCCCGGAGCGAATAAGTGATTCTATGTAGAGGTCGTAGACTTTCTTCACTCTCAGGGGCACATACATGGTGTTTGAATCCGGCAAAACATCATCGTCCAGAGGAACCATGCCGTCATTAACAACCCCGTCAATTGCTCTGCGGTAGGCGTACCTTCCATCTTCCGCTGTGCCTGAAAATTTTCCATCATCATCGTCAACTATCCATGAATCGCGGAAAGATTGCTTTCTTTTCCTGCAAACCTCTGGAGCAGCCATGTTTTGGTCGGTGAGACTGTTTTTACTCGTCCCCAAATTGTTTAATTTGCAAGCCCTAGACCGCCCCAAATTATGTTTTCTATTCGCACGTGGGTTGCGCACTCTTTTCTCTTTTTTTTTTTGGCAAAATTTCAATTCACTAACCTTAACTTTAACTCAATACCACTTTGGCAATTTAACTTTTTGGTATAACAAATTAGTAACTTAATTTTCTAACAATAACAAATTAGTAACTCTGTTGTAACACCATTAACACCAGCTCTTAGACTTTGTGCGCGCATTTACGCTTGATTTTCTATTTTGTTGTTCACACTTTTTCCACATAATAATTTTTTTACTTCTTTATTTGACACAATTATAAATAAATTTATATAAATTTTTTTTGTATTTATTTTAGATTTTAGATTTTTCTATAATTATTTTCTACATCATTCTCTTACTTCCAATTGTTTTTTTTGTATAAAAAAATTATTTTATAATATTCATCTAAATTAATAAATTTCTTAAATAATATTTTTTTACTTCTTTATTTGACACAATTTTTAAAAATTTGTATAAAATTATTTTTTGTATAATTATTTTCTACATCAATATCTTACTTACAATTTTTTTTCTTTTATAGGGAGGGGCTTTGTTGTTTTTGATTTGATTAGTACCCCCACAGCGTCACGACATCATTTAGTTAGGGATTTTTTTAAAAAAATTATTTAAAAGGAATAGAAGAAAAAAGTGTGGAAAAGTGTGAAAAAAAAGAAAATCAAGTCTAAATGGGCGCACAGACGTTGAGTGGGGTTGATGTTAACGGTGTTATAATGGAGTTACTGATTTGTTATTTTTAGAAAGTTAAGTTACTAATTTGTTACACCTAAAAGTTACGTTGCCGAAGTGGTATTGAACTAAAGTTAAGGTTAGTGAATTGAAATTTTGCATTTTTTTTTTGCACCGTCTATGTTTTTTTGGTTCCGATGTTTAGTTTTGTTTAGTTTTTTTTTTTTTCCTTCTTCTTCTCAAAAAATAAAGCAGTTCGTCTGTTGGTACACACGCAAAACACTTATTATATTATTCCTAGCATTATTACTTATTTTAGTAATACTAGTTTTCATAAAAATAAATATAAAACTATATGAAAATATTAAACCAGTTATTGTATGAAAATAATGCCGAGTCTTTCTCCGCCGTCAACTCGACGTCTAAGTAAGAGTTGCAATAATTTTTTTTCCTAATTTTAAAATAATTCATTCATCATAATTTTACATAAAATTTTTATATTTTTATTCCCTTTTACTTGCTTAGTTCATTATGTATGAGTGTTACCTTTCTCTTTTTTTATTTTTATTTAATTTTTTGTTTTCCTTTTTTATTTTTTAATATTAATCTAACCATTTACTTTGATACTTTTCTCTACTTTGATACTTTTCCAATTACCATAAAGGATATCACAATATAATCAATTACATTTTGTTAATCATCTAAACCGAATAAAGATTAAACATGATTAATTAATAGATTAGTACTAATTATGTTCTTAATCTCATATTTAGACTAAATAATATGATTATTTTATAAAAATATTATTATTAATAAAAATAGTAAATCAATTATTTTATGAATAAATTAAGTAAGAGCGACTATATTTTAATTTATCTAATTTTATCAATCTTAATTTGTATTTTACTTGTTTGCTTGTATTTGTACATTTAATTTGTACTATTCATCTCTTTTTTGCTGAGAAAATATTAATAAAATTTTCTTCTTTTTTATAAAACAGAGATTTTTGTATTGCTTATATAATTCTTCTCTTTTTTATACATAAATATCATTTATTTATTTATTTTAATGCTTACAGTAGTGGGGTCTTTTTTTCTCTTATTTTAGAAAATTTTTGCATGAACCTATTTACAATTCTTCTTTTATAAAATCTTATTGTTAATAACCATGATGAAGATTAGTGCTTTTTGATCAAACAAAAATGCGAGGTCGAGCCTTCCTCAAGGATGCTTCTATCCTTTGGAGGAATATCATACAATCTGCTGAGTTTCCGCAAAATTCAAATCTGACTTTATCTTCTGGATTGGAGCTTGAAATTAGAGATGGGTATTATCTTTTGGGAAGATCCTTGGTCACAAGGTTTCCCAGGTTATTTCAAGTCCTCCTCTCTTAATTAGTTCGGTTGCACACAGCATCACCTATTACTATGTAACGGGCAAGCCTGGTGCATGGAGTTTGTTCCAATGGGAGAGTCTGGATTGTAAAGAGTTGGACCTTGCGATAGAGGGGGTGGAATTGCTTGTGCGTGGATTGAGTTGCTTGTCGCAAGGAGAAAAAAAAATTGTGTTCGTGGTGAAACGTTGCGCTAAAAAAAAAGAAAAAAATCGTGTGTGCGATTTACAATTGGAGGAAGACATAAATTTTTTTTCCGAGAAGCACAAGCGGTGGATCAGTTGTATCTGGAGGAGTAATATTTTGTTGAGGTGTGGCTGACGTTCGTGGCAAAGCGACACGCTTGGACTTTGGCACAGGTGGTGTTTTGCTTTCGATTGTTATCTATTGTAAGTGATCGCTAGAAGACGAAACCAAACAAAGCGCGATAAAGCTTTGTTTTTTAGAACAATCGACTGCTTCTTGCTTTCAACAACAACAGTATTATAACAATGGCAATGACAGTCAAGTAGATGCTAAGTTTGTGAAGAGTAGAGCTAGGAGTTCTTATAGTTCAGAGACATTGACAAGTTGCGATATGGAAGACAAATTTGAAGGCGAAGTTAGAAGGTTTGGAAGAATTGATGTTGAGAATTTGTCACTGTCAGACAACAATCAAGATTCCAAGTTTCACGGTGAATGCCATAGATTGTCCAGAATCAAGATAGAAGAACTATTTTCTCAGGAAGAGGAAAAAGAAGAGTTGGTGATTCAAGAATTATTTTCTCAAAGAGAGGAGAGAGAAGAGTTCGTGGTTCAAGAACGAGTGGAAGAGAAAGTTTGTCCGGATGATTATTTCTAAGATGGAAACAAATTGACAGAGAATGAACAAGAAGGAGGGAGAAAGTTAAAAGACGTTGAAGGGAAGGAAGTTAAAGAAATTGATTTAGTCACTGGTGAGAAAATTAATTTTGTTTGTGTTGATCAATTTTTCTCAACCAAAGGTGTAAATAACTCTGTTGAGAGTGTTCTTGGAAGCAATAAAGAATGGGAGACAGTCCAACATTTCTTTGGCAAGCAAGATGGGATATGGAACAGTCACTTCAAGAACGTCATGCAATCTGGAAAGGATGTGACGCTGAAGGTTTGGTTCGATTTAAGGAAGATGTTACTATTAGAAGCAATGTTCGAGTCACTCACTGCAACAACATTTGCGCTGAAGGCACTTGCAATTGATGGAATTGGTTAGTCATATTTGTGTAAGCTTAGTTTAAGGGAGACATTGTTGGATATTAAACTAAGCTAATTTTATTGGGTTTAAGAGTT
Source organism: Turnera subulata (assembly GCA_028386065.3). Lineage (NCBI taxonomy): Eukaryota > Viridiplantae > Streptophyta > Magnoliopsida > Malpighiales > Passifloraceae > Turnera > Turnera subulata. Next base: position 9,432 of record JAKUCV010006933.1, on the reverse strand, counting down.
CTTTTATTATTGGGTTTTAAGAGTCCAAGTCCGGTTCGGTTTAGGAGTCAGTCTTGTCCGTTAAGTCAGAGTCTATTTAAATAGATGTATCAGGGTTTTATTATTATGTGTAGCAGTGTAGCAAATCAAAAGTTATGAGTGTGGCTACCGTGAGGGGCACCGCGGTGTCGCCTAGTTGATTGTGAGGTTTCAAATTAAATAATAATAAAAGTATTGTTTGTTGCCGGTTAATTCATAAATTCTACAGGGCTAGTTTTGATGAAAATCCGCATGATAGATGGATTAAGTCTGTTGATAAATCAAAGGAGTTTAATATTAAAGAGCAGCATGTGAGTTTTTTTTTTTTTTGTAGCATAGTCGATATTGCCACACTCACCAAACTCTGTTGTTCCACATGTTTAGCTTCCTCTTACCCCACCAAAAATTGAATGTTTTATGTGGTTGGTCCAAAATGAGGGGTTACCAAGTCGTGAAGCCCTTTGCGGTAGAGGCATCCTTCAGTGAGGTGAGGCAAACTGTCCATTTTGCCATGTCTATACGGAGTCATCAGTCCATCCACTTCTGCAATGTCGAGTTGTTTCGAAGAAGATATTTGAACGCCTTTGCAGGTGGTGGGGAATAAATTGGATAATGCCTGGGTCAGTTAGTGGTTTCTCATTTGGTCAGGGGCATATGGAAGCAAGTCCAAACGATCGCCTCATCAGTTTTGATCGATCTGGTTGCAGCAGAATGGATTGATTTTCAACTAGAAACAAGCTACCTGGGATAGTTTGTTTGATCTAATTATATTGGAGAGAACTACCTGGTAGTTTAAAGCATTGCATCCCAGTTTTTGTTATCATTAACTGCAGCCAAGTTATAATGTCATCCGATGCTTTTAATTAAGCGCTGAAGGCCAAATTGGTGATTATCCGAGTATTTCTTCTTCATGTAAAAGATAGAGTTTGTGCTGCCTTTTATTCCCGATGCACTTTATTAATTAGGCAGCTTTGTCTTCTTAGTTTTTGATCGGGGATGTTATTAGTGTTGCTGTCATTTTCTCAATGACTATTTCTCTGCAAGTTTTTGTATATCATCAATGAAGAATCGATTAGTACTAAAAGAAACAAAAACGGAAAATGTGAGAACAGATGAGGACCAACCATCTGAAGAATCCTTATGTGAAGCAAGATGTCCCTGGTGGCCTAGACCAGAGTGAAGACCAAGCCATAAAAAAAGTTTCCGCCTGGGGGGAGTCACAAGAAAACCAAGGCAAGGTGCGTAACCTGACCCGGAAGAATAAACATTAGATGACGCATCTTGTATACAACGGCAAGAATCCATCTCCCAGTCGTACAAGGCCCTATTCCACACCTGTGATGACGCATCTCCGAAAGAACCCCGACTACAAACCGTTGCCAAAAGATTCTTTCTTGCACTTAGACAAGGAAAATAGACGATGGAGATACTCTAAACAACCAAAAAGAGGACCATGAATCCGACCAGAAACTAACTCGACAACCATTAATTACCAATGGACAACACGATCCCGAAGAAATGTGTGAATTATGCAAGGCCGAGACACCACTTCGAACAATCTGAACCCGATTCGGGGAGGCTTTGGATAGACAGAAGGATGGCGTCATGGCGTTGGTTACAAATGCACTCCTTTCCCTGACTTTCAGTCTTACGCACACACAACACCGCCACAAACATCCCAAGAGCGCTCTTACAAAGCAGATTTTCAACAGAATCAGTCTACATACAAAGGACAAAAATTGAACCTTCCAGCACACCAATCTAGAACAAAACTTAGCCACCACAGGTTCCTAACTCTGAACATGTCCCGTATTAGCTCTCAAAGGAAGACCAAGATAAATAAACGGGAACTTCGCGGGGTTTGCAATGCAAGCTACCCGCCAAAAAATCCACTTCGGCACACTCAGGAACTGACATCATTCATCACTGCATATATATATATAAAAAAAAGCTAACATCAAGTACAAAAAACAACATCCACAAGTCATCAAGAACTAACTGGTTGTTATATATGCCAAATAATGAAATTTATCACTGATCCCAAAAGCATTCCCAAACAAAAGAGGATTGACATATTTCCAGAGCAAGAGTTAAGAGTGCTGGGGCGCCAAGCCAAAAGTGTTGTGCGATCACCTACCCCCATTTTGCAGTTTTGGGTACAATGACATAAATCCACAAGCAAGAGTCATAATTAAAATGGTCATATATAGATTTCACATAGCAAAATGATAAACGCAAATGAATAGTTGTTTTCTATGTTTACTGCTTCCAATCTTCAAAGATGCAGTTGCAGTCACCACTTAACAGAGCAACCATGTTTGAGCGGTCTCCTCAGGCTCCAATAAATGAAAAGCATAGAAAGACACCCCATGCTAAGAAACTTTTCTTTCTGTTCATAAAGGAAATGTAACTTCGTTAGAATAAAAGAACCATAAAGTACTTCACTTAACAAACATAACCCAAGTTTTTATCCAAAAGAAAACACAATCCGAGTTTAATAGCATATCTCCAAATATTAGAAATATTAAGGCACGTTTACCTGAAAATTATCAGAGGGACAGTCCTACTTGTTACACCCAGGTGACACTCATGAACAGGAGGGACTAGCACCATGGTTGAATTGAAAGCGCCAGTTAACTACGCCCATCCGGAGAATTCATTGTCAGTGGAGATTTTTCACAGGCAGCAGGAATACCACAAGCCGAAACAGCCCTCTTGAGGACTCGAAAGAGAGGTTCAACCAGTCTAACACCAATTGACTTACTAAGTTTTGTCACTTGGTGATTGACACCTATTGGACAAACTCCACAACGATAAAATATGAGATATTACAAGCATATATACACAGAGTTGCAAAAAATATATTTACCAATAAAGCATTTCATATATAGCGTAACCCTTCATTTAAATTAATGCAAAATAGTAATAATGATTACAAACAAACCTGTTTGTTGCCTCATCGTTCCCTTTCCTTTATCAGAACTTGATCTTGTTCCCCTCGTATCCTTCCCAGTGGATCCTTGGCTAGCCTTCTCTGGGTTTTTGAATTTTAAGCTTCCAGAGTCGCCTCTTTTTGAAAGACCCTTAGTTTGCAAGATTTCCCGTTCTGTTTGAGTAGCCTTCACTTCCAGTCTATAATATGATAACATTCTTATCCCAAGTATAAGTATAATCTTTTTTACTGTATCCTCAATTTATTTTTAAACTAAGATAATGACTCTTATGATAATATAAATGCATAAAATAAGATATACCTCATAATCTCCTCGTCATATTTGATGAGTAGCACCAAATCTAGCAAATCTTTACGGGTCTTGATGGTAGAAGGTGGCCAGGACTTTCTCATTTGAATTCCCATATCCTCCATAACTATAGTCTGTCCTGTAGATTCAAAAGGATGAAACTCTTTTTTCATAAGATTGACTGGTTCAAATTCATATGCCTCATTTTTTCTACATTCAGCTATATAATCACAAAACTTATCCCAGTCAGTTGTTGCCTTTTTGCCCCATAAAGGAAGTTTTGATGGCAATTCGGGATCGGATACATGATACATTAGAGGACCGAATCTTAAACATTCAGGCACCATATGTGTGATTGTCATAATGGCTAGAGCTTGAACTATCCTTGCTTGTGTAGGATTTCTATTCCTCAATTCTTCTAAAGTGTGCAAGGCTTTCAATGCTTTTATTAACTCTCTTTTTCCAAGCTGCAAACGGCTACGATCCATGTCTGCTGCAGTTGTCAATTCAGGATAATTGCAGTCAAAGGGAATGCTATAAGGTTGTTTTCCCTTCCCCTTCTCCTTCTTTGCTGTGGCACCAAAACTTGTTGCTTCGAACACATCTTTGAATTCAGGATGATAATTCCATTTCCCATTGGCTTCGTAAGCCACTGTATACACATCGTGTGCTTGACAAAGAACACGAATCACAATATCTTCTTTAGGCCTGAATGTCACTGTAAAAACCCCAAGATCACCTTCAGCTTTTTTGGGCGACATTTTAACTTCGATCGGTGGCTGGTTAGTAGGGATGCCTTCCGTGCTTGTTGTTTGCGCAATTGGGACATGAATTGTTCGAAAAGTTACATCTCGACGTAAATCGTCCATAATTCCTATAAAGTCTTCACTGATGTGCCACCTTGTGAAATCGAAGTCAATATTTCGTACAACCATTTCTTTTTACCTGGAATCAAAATATTACATTAGTAGTATATACAAACATAATGTGATGTGTGTGTTACCGTGCTGATAATGGCATCAAAAAATTAGATTGCCTAAAGTCCCATGCTTAGAGTTTTGTATCAAGGGTTACACCCCCTACACTCGGTACCTTCATCCCTGATACAACCAGTAGCATCACTTTAAAAACAAATCAACAAAAATCATTGCAATACATAATCATACTTAAAAGGTTTTATGAAAAAAACTTAGCACAAAGGTAAAAACCAAAGGAAAAACATCAATGCAAGTCTCACAAATGTAAGTGAACTATGAAACTGTTAAGAGATCAGCATTAAACATTACAGCTAAGTGATCAATATAACAGCTTTTGCTTTTGGTAAACAATATATAAGTACATCTCAACTAACAATCTTGTCCCGTTAATCAAAGTTCATGGATTTCATAGCCTGTTTGTGTAGTATCAATAAATGCATGAATATTTTCATCTTCTAATCATCCATAAACTTGCATCCTTTACTGTTAAACATTCAAGTGCTTAAGCTTAGCAATTGTAACTTAATACCCAAGTACTAGTAACTTAATAAGCAATCAAGCCTTCAAAGTGAACAACCATCTATGCATTTGGCATTAAACTTCTTTCACAGTTGCAAAAAAAATCCCAAAACAGAGACATTAATGAACACAATCAAATGCTTACCTTAGTAAGCTTCACAGAATCAGTATGGCTATATGAATTGAAAACTCTCCCAAACCTTGGATTGTAACTCCCCAAAGAGCCTAAAAGCACGGCAAACAGATTCAGCCAACCAACCAACCATATCAAAACTTAAGGAAAATAACGGAACAGAGGATTAATTCTAATATCCACAAAAAACAGAAGTAGCTCTCAAAATACTATTAGCCATGCATACCCATAAGCACACGCATGAACTAAAACCCTATTTCCTATCACCAAAGCCAAACCCTAAACCCACAGCCACCACAAAGGTTTTTAAGTAAATGGACATGACAAACAATGGTGGTGAAGAGGGAAGAAGAGGATGCTTTCACCCTTCTCGCTACAGTATAAAGCACAAGGAACTAAGCTTATACCCACTAAACAAAAAAACATTTAAAAAATAAACACAAAAAAAAAGTCAAAAACAAGAGATCTTTGCATCATCTACCAGAAATAAAATCAAGAATCCTCACTTTTTCCTGTGCATGTGAATGATTTTGAGGCAAGGGATTATGGTTTAGAAGAATAGGTAGAAGAAGAGGAGAAAGTAGAAGAGAATGAACAGTGGGAGACGAAGAGAGTAAGTGCTGGAGGTGGACTGGAGTAGCTGGTGTCATGCACGAGTTCCCGTGTTGAGAGCGAACGGATGAGATTCGGACACGTGTCGCCAATCGCCTCAATCCCTTAACAAGTTAACCAGGCATTAGGACAAGGGAGGTTAAATTTATATATCTATTAAACTTCCGTGCCAGGTAGGTTATACCCAAAACATAGTCCAAGAAAAGTCAAATAGAGTTTTTTTTTTTTTTTTGTCGAAATGTCGTTCTAATTACTAATTAGCAAAAAGGAACCAGCCACCTATTCCTTTGGATACCTTGACATCTAACATAAGGAACTTGACTCTCCATGACTTAATTGATCTTCAATGACCCAAAATTAACATACACTTCTGCTTTCAAAACACATGTTGCCTCTTTATATTTTCAGTCTATTCTAACTTTTTAAGCTCAAAACATGTTGCCTCTCAAAATAGCTAAAAGAAATTTGGGAACTGGATCGGACAGAGAGCCAAGAAAGGTTGCTTGAGAACATAGCCATAAAATTGTAACACCTATATCTTTTTTTTAGAAAAAAAGAATTGTAACACTATATCTGATAGTACATTTTTAGAATTTGAAGTAGCATTTGCACGCCTATCTATGTTTCATCGGCAGATGGTCCCTTTTTATTTTTCAACAAAGCGAATATACAAGTACATCTTTACAATTTGAAAACGGGAGTGGCCTTTCTCATAATTTTTTTTTTTAAAAAAAAGAAAACCTGTGGCCTTGAATTCTTTTGTATCTTTATCCAAGGGGTAGTTAATAGAAACAAATGTATATCCACCTTTGCTCCAGGGACTTTACTTTGTGTTTCTGTAATTGCTTGTCAATCAATACTTGGATGGGATGTCCGATGGTTTTGTTTTAAATTTTATATATGGGAAAAAAAGATGTCAGATTAGAAAAATAATTAATAAAATGCTAGTATTAAAGAAATAGTTCCTTACAGAGAATTTTAAAAAATTTATTAATGTAAACTCTATATAAAAATAATTTTTTTGATAATAAATATATAACAAGAATTGAAGATTATAAATTAAACTATGATCATATTCGACAAAAAAAACTATGATAATATTAATAAACAAGGAAAAAGTTGATTACAAAAAAATATAGGAAAAACTAAAATCTATAAGAAGTGTGTAGATATTGATAAAGAATAATGATTAATATTTCACTATTTCTTCTTACTCAATTTATTTATAAATGAATAAATTTATTATTTCATTGAAAATTTTCACATTAATTTTGATATTAATAATAATTACTCTGTATGTTATTATATCATGCGCATGCATAAAAACTAGTACAAGAAAAGAGGAGAGCCATTTTTGTGGTTAGGGATGGCAACGGGGCGGGGATTCAGCGGGTAGAGTAATCCCCGCCCCGCCCGCTCCCCGCTTGCGGGGGAAAATCTATCCCCGCCCCCGCTCCCCGCAATCCCCGCGGATCCCATTCCCCGAACTACTTAATTTTAAGCTCTTAATTTTAATTCTTTTTCTTGGCAAAAAATGTCAATTTAAATATTAAATTCAGTACAAATAAATAACGACAATGATAAAACTGTAACAGCCCGGGTAAAATTTGAATTTTTACCGGGACTGTAGAAGTCGTTATACAGTGATTTACTGTTGAATTAATCTCGGGTAATTAATTCGAGGTAAAACGGTAGTCATTTTTCAAAACCGAGAATTTTCCCGCGCTCGGGAGTGTCTTCCTAACTAACCGAGCCTCGGTTTTCAGTTCCGAGACTTGGACGACGTTCAGGAGGATTAATCGGATTTTCCGA
>JAKUCV010006932.1:325065-386070 GCA_028386065.3 Turnera subulata | reverse complement strand
CATTCGACAATGGCTTTCTCGACCATGGGATGTGACGCTTAATCATGTATACAGGGAAGGTAACCAAGTAGCTGACTGGTTGGCGTGCCTGGGCTTTTCCTACCCTCAGGGTATCTATCATCTTGATTCGGCACCTACTGGATGTTTTCCTTTGCTTCATCAGGATGTATTACAAGTGGCTTGGCCACGTACTGTCTTTACAGTTTAATCTCTTAATATAGGCCTTTGGCCACCCTTTCAACCAAAAAAAGAAAAACAGTCGAATCGGTAAGCCGAGGGTCGCTTGTTGTTGGAGCGCAAACACCCTTAATTGAACCACATGCTTGATCTAAATTAGACAGAGATTTTTGGATACTAGTGATTAAACCCAAAAATTATTGATTTTAATTTAAATGTTTAAAACTTTTTAACAAACCACAGATAAGATTATGCCTTGTTGGTGCGTTTCTTTTTTTTTTTTTTTCTTGTAAAATGGTGAGCGCCTGTAACTAATTTGCTTTAGCCTTTCTCAAACATGATACTGCTATATTTTTTTTGGTCGAAACCGGGAGATGCAAATATTTTTTGAGGAACGGGAGATGCATATATTAGCTCTACGGCAAAACATACAAATAAAAAAAAATGACACTGCTATTATAATAGAATTCGAAGTTTTGTATGCATAAAATTTTCCGGTGCATAACTACAATGGACGCTATTATTTGCTAGAAGAATAAAGTAAATGAAAAATTGGAAATGAAAAAAAAAAATTGATCGTCAAAATGAAAATAATTGTTTGTTTTATATTCATCGCACCGTGTATCACCATTGCACAGTAATTGTTAAAGAACTGAATTGGTGAAGGAAGCAGCACAGAGAAGAGATGGTGGTTGAGGGTTAAAGAAAACCGGTCAGTGTTAGTTGGTTTTAAGAAATCAAAACTTTGTCAATTGGCATGGAATGGGACTCTATCCAACGCCATTACTGACTGAAACAGATATCTTTCTCCGCAGGACTAGAATGAAGTATGCATAGACCTCAGTTGCAGCAACTGCAAGGACTCCAATATAGGTGCAAACACTCGCTGCACACACGTATAAGTACCTGCGAGCACAATCCCAGAATATTACATGGTTCAAAAGGTATTTCGAGTGTACTAAACTGAGAGCACGTAGAAACTTACTTTGGTGAGAAGACGCTCCAAACAAACAAATGATTTCTCATTAACAGCAATACTATGGTGTATGCAGTCAAGAGAATTGAATTTAAGCCCAGTGGCACTAGACAAGGCAACCCAAGCATCACCTTGAGAAGATGCCCTGAATCTGCATTTTTTTCGGCTGCAAGATAGGCTGTACTCTTCACCGAGACATACATCACCATGCTAAGAAGAAATAACATGGGTGATGCGTAAGTGATGATGAACATTAGAATCCCAGAGAGTAACGTTGAGTGACTTGAAAGGCCCTGACAAATGACAATGACCAGTACATTTCAAATCAGATGCCCCTGACTTCTTTACAGACATATGTATGTCAATGAAAACATTCACCAGACTGAGAAATGGTAAGAATACGTACAATGAAAGCTCCAGCTACATCTACAGTGGCTAAAGTGTTGCTGTTGCCCAGAGCAAAGTGACCTGCCATTCCCATGTAGTACAACAAAGCAACCTAAAAGCACAAAAAGCGTTTAGGATACCAGTGGATGATAGTCAACGACAAGCAATCGAAGTACATATGCTCTGCAAAAACATGCACACTATTGAAGCACACTAAAGAGGTCACAAGTATTCTCGGAAGAAAAAAAAGGTCACAAGTGCCATTTAGGTCCCTTGGGAACAAATAGCTTGTCAGAAATAATCCGTCACACAGAATCTTTCTCTACTTGTCCACGTGAGCTATCAAAAAGTTCAAAAGCCCATAATCTACATACATTTAGTTGCCAAATCAGCTTCTACTATAGTTGCAGGTCACACCATAGATTCTCATTCAGAAGAAAGAGAATTAAAAACAAAAGTTTAAAACATAATTAACTATTGTTCCCTAATATTAGTATAAAAAACTACTGTTCCCCAATATAGAAAATGTAGAGTTATGAGCCAAAACTCTAGCTAGTGGAGTGGGCATCTATCCTGCTCTGAAAACCCTTTTGTTAAGCTCCTCACAAACTCATCGAAAAAACAGACAAAAGGATAAAAGCAAGATGTCTTCTTTTATGTACACCAGTGTATAGCCATCCAAACCCATACTATCCTTATACTCTTCTGTCGCCACCAGAAAATTTCCAGCTGATGGACAAAAGTTTCATTGCCTATTACTGCACTCTTTTATACTTCATCACTTAGCCCTGGATAAAGGTGATTAACCTATCTAATATACATTTGCAACATCCAGCAAGTTTTGCATGCTAACATATATAGTTGTTAGTTACAAGAAAATAGAATGTAAGAACCAACCTCAACCCATTCCTTAAATTGCAGCCCGCATGAAGAGAAAAGAAGTAAGATGGCCAAGATTTGAATGAGAAGCAAGAAGATGGGCACTGAATTGATTGGCTGTTGAAGCAAAAGCTGCAGAAGACACCAACATAGTACATATGCCAACCCAATGACATATGAAGAATCTCTAAATGGCAACAACACAAAGTTGTTTTGACTGTCAACTCTACGCGAATTTGATGACTTCATACCATCTGTGATAAACCATGGCAATGCTAAAACAATGCCACCAGAAGTAATACCGAGAATCACATAAATTCTCTGTGCCAGTAGAGTAGCACCAGAACTCGATGAGGCAATTGCATTCCCTTGATACTCTACAATATGCCATAAGACCAATAATCCACAGTTCAATAGGCAAAATCCAACCATTTGAATAATGTTTCTTCTACTTCCAAATAGAACTAAAGCAAATAAGCCTAAACAGATCACCAGGATGCCCGAAGCTACCTGGATTGATCTCACGGTATCATTTCCAGCCTGTTCAAGCCACTTTGAAATGTCTGGAAGATGAGTCCAGTTAACACCACCTTGATGCCAGCCTCGTAAGATGCGGCCAGCAATAAGAAGCAAAAATATAGAAAGAACTCGAAAATCACTTCTTTCTTTTTGCCTCTTAAACAATTTGAATGAGCTTAGTACACTTCCTGCTGGGAGAGATTGAACTGTTCTTCTAAGTAATAAAAGATATGATGTTGATAGAAAAAAATGCCAAATATATTGCTCTTCTTCTACCATTGAACTTGAACCCATACTCATAACGAGGATCATAACAGTACCCAAAATAAAGGCATCGTCTAAGCACCAGCGGCCAGGACAAACTTCACCACTTATGCAATTTAGAAGGCCTAATAGTACCAAGCATGACAGGACCATTGCCACAACCCCAAATGCAAGTAAGCCAACAGGTTTCTGCAATGCAAAATAATCATTACCTAAAGGAAAAGGCAGGGAACGCAAGACCACAAGATGTCATTCTGTTTACACCCCATTCAAAGGCCAAATAATTATTCGTTTCCCAGCATCTAACCTATTGTAAAATCAATAGATGTTGAAAATGAAATACATACATCAGTAACTCTGCGAGATAACCACTCACTCGCAGTTTCCATAAACTGATAATATGCTGCAACAGTGTTGCTGTAGTCATTACCACTTGTAGACCTACAATGTCAATTATGAATATAGCAGCGGGGTTATCACAATACTCCAATGGAATTTTGTTTCAGAGAAAAATCTGATCATGTACAATGTAAGAACAAACCTGGAGACTTTGATAGACTTCCAGGCACTGTGAAGTAATGCAGCATTCCTATATAAACAACACAAAACTTTCTCAGGGCTACCATTGCATTCTTCACTTCTAGACCCTAGATCAATTGTGGAGCCATCACATGGGAAACTACCACAAGATAAACCAGGTAATTGTGCTTGAACTAATCTGAGTAACTGCCAGGCATTCAACTCCAGCACTCGTAGCCATTTTTCATCTGAATTCATCAAGAATTAGGAAAGTGAGAAAGGCATGAAACAAGTAGAGGCCAAAGGAACAAATTCTAGACTGCATTTTAATCTTGGAACATCACTACTGTGATTTAGTTTGAAATTTAAGTTCTCATTTCAAATTACTGACAGATTAGAGCAAAATGACTGATATATTATATTTTCTAAGCAATAGGAAGAGAAAAGAAGAGAGGTTACCTTTCAAAGAACCAAAAGTTTTGGAAATCACGACGCCAACATTGTTTTTAGGAACTGGCACACCAAGCAGAAGAGCCAGCGTTGGAGCAATGTCAACCTAGGTCACATGAATTTACTAGCTAATCAAAATTTAAATTTTTATTTTTAGAAAAGAGGAAAGAGAAGAAAGAGAGCAAAGAAAAGCATTCACACATGAATAGTAAGATAAATTAATTTCAGGAGGAAATGGAATTCTTAGGGTGAACTGGTCATATCTTTCAATATCTTAAATTTATAGACAAGCGATCCAGTTGCCGATAATCTAAAAAAATTGAAATCAGAGTGTCTTATACTGAGAAAACTTTCAAACAAAATCTGGATCTGCAAATTGAGAACCAGAGTCTCCTTGTATTAAGATTCTGATTGCGAGTCTCCACACTTTCAGAGAGCCAATAAGAACATCGTTATATGCTACTAGGACAGGCGGAAACCATCCCACAATAAGTAGTCCCTTCCACAATAAATTGCATGCAGTACCTACTGTCGCTATTAGATGGTTGACTTCTTGAACTATAATGCTACAAGTTCAAGTCACTTCTATACAAAGAATATACTTCATGTCCATCTTCGTAGTAGAATGTCTATTTCAGTAACTCTTTTAGAATAAGCCTTATTTTTATTAAGTAGATATTTACACGCATACCCAACAGATGATGAATTCAGCATGAGGCAAAACTCATTTAGGTTATCTTAATTTGATGAGCAGCCAAAACCATGCGAACTGACAGAAGAGTGCCATTACAACTGCAGACATTTCAAGGGACTAAGCAAATCAGACAAATATTCTGTTGCATCGGCAAGGAAGATGGGTCAACAACTTGGAAAGCCATAAAGAATTTCGTAACAAAAACAGGTCTCTGAACAGTCAACTGAATATATATGAGCACTCTATTTCGTCTTATAAAAAACATAATGCTAACAATGTCAAAGTTAATAAGTAATGTGATCCCCAGTTATCATTTAATCTAAAAACAGATAAAACTGAGGCAAACAAATAGAAAAGGAAAAGGTTTCTAATACGGAAAAAATTAGAAAAGCAACTCAAGTTGTATGATACCTGGTTAACAGAGTAATGAGCAGTTGAGGCGTAATTAGACATGCCATTTTTCAATCCAATAAAAAGAGCTAAGGAATCTGTTTCTTCATACGATGAACCCCCATGATTACCATTCTCTGTCATGCCATGATCACTCACTACAACCTACATAAAATACACAGAATTTGAGGAACTACAGCTCATAAAGAAACACTGAACTGGTGAAAAAAATTAATTGTGACGACATTATATGACACCATTGATTTAGGAAAAGCCAGCAATCACTGTGGAAGTGAAATAACAAAAAAACTCAAACCAGTTTGTGCAACATATATAAAAGTGTCATGGTACTAACTTTGATGAACACAGTGGTGATCGCTATCAGTGCATCAACTAAGAATGGAGAAAGCTATAGATGCTAACATATAGATGCTGCTTTAAAGGATACATCACCGCAACTTCTTCAAAGACCATGTAAACAGAATTTAGTGGCCACTAGTAATCCAAAATATTTGTAGATGAATTAATTTGGTACAAGAATGGCCTGCCAGTTGGGCCCACACAACACATACTTATCTTAGAAGCAAGATTACCTATTATTTGAGCAGGCACTATTTTCTTCACAGACCAACATAACTGTAATGGCAGATTTTGATACTTAACAGGTAATACTAACATAAAAATTCCATTACCTGTAATTTTACAAGGAAATGTTTTACTTCATCTTAGAAATTAAAAAGGAATATTAACATGATAAAATACGATGGCAGCCTCTCTGTTGAAGCAACTGAAACTACATCTAACAGTTTGGAAAAAATTTCATGTTCCCAAAGTGGACTAGAAACACTTAATTGAAGAGGACAGAACAACAAAAATGTGGTACAAACCAGAAGTGTCTGTCTTCCATTCTCTTGAGACTGAAGTGCATTCAAATGAATCGTCTTCACCACTTCATCCATCTCCATAAGTTTTGGTATCATCAAGAAACTAAAGCATTGAGCAAACGTCCATGTGAACTTGAAATAAAAGTGAAAAAAAAAACTATAATCTGCACAACTACCTGTCCATCCAGATAGGGAAGTACAAGAAATACCTGTTGCGTCCCCCAATATGCCCAACATGATCCAAGCCCAGATAATGAAGAATCTAGAAATATAGCTCAAGTCAAGTCACGCTACAGTGGAAATGTCTCAGAAAATGAAGTTATTAGTAGTCACATCAACTACATAAAAGAGTTTACAGATGTAAAGCCACAAAAGTCTTTAGATGTTTAATGAAACAAAGTAGGCCATATAAGTCCACGTCCAAAGAATTAATGATGTATATTCTTGAAGATAAACTAAGGAAGATCATGACACTCTGGAGAAACAATTTAAGGAATGAAGAAAACAAGAGTAACAGGTGGAAAACTAGAGAAGAAATGGAGAAAAAAAGCAGGAGCTAGATATCATCCGACTCAAGTCATAACAAAAGCAAATTTTTGTAGGATGCATTTAGTAGCTTGGCAATGGAAGTGGTTGTTGCTCCCAATATAACTTTTGAACAGTCAATTTCACTCATCCTGACCCACATTATTTATGATTAAGTCCTTATTATCACAATAATTCCTTTTTGTTATCGCCAAAATCCACCTATTTTACGACAACACTTTTCCTCACTTATTGTCTAAGAACACTTATCATAGAGGAAACTTTAATTTCAGACCACAAAAGAGAACAGAAGGGACTGTCAATATAGACTAACAGAACATCTGACACAGTGCTAACAAATCTGGACCATCAACATCCTAAACTGAATAAGGGACGTGAGTTTTTTTTTTCGGGATTATCTTTAAAAAGAAAACCCTCCTCAACTTTCAGATGCTTTGCACAAATAGAGTAATGTAAATTATACTATGGAGCATAGTCGGCAAACTAAATTAGGATTTGAATGATAAATAGTCTCATCTGACTGGAATCGTGAAACATATGCAAAATCCATTCACTGACGGAACTTTTATGTCCATAACCAAACAGATTGGTAAATAATAAGAACTCAATAGAGACACCAAATTGATAAAGCCAGAGTGAGTGTCTAAGACTTCTTCATTCAAGCAATGCGAAGCTTATCCCTTAGACATGGGAGAAGCAGCAATTATGCTCACAAACAAATTATTGACAAAAACAAAAGTGCTTACCAGAAGATTCCAATCATCTCTGCTAAGCTCCTCATCCAAATGCCTAGAGACATTTTGATCCACTTGCACCGTGTCTTTGACCTACACTAAGAAGAAACTTAAGTTGCAGTTGAAGGGAGATTCTGAGCCTTTGTATCTACACCTTACCCACAAATAAGCTAACAAGGCCAAACAAACCGATTACAATTCACAAAGCAAAGAATGCAAATCAAGAAACAAAAACTTAATATGTTCCTTGACTTTAAATTGCCAGCTTTTTCCACCCAGAAAAATGATATGCGAGTGTGGGCAGAAAATGGAGATCAAATGTAAAACTAGATACGTTTCAGATCAAAGGGAAAAAACAGGAAAAACTCACAATAAGCACACAAATACAGAAACAAAGAAGATTAAAGCAGTAATGATCAGCCTGCTGAGGAAAATAATGATAGCATGTGCTTCTTATAATATAGAGTTCCTAAGCACAATGAAAAGCCACACATCAAATGCAAGAGGAGAACCCACATAGAAGCTGCTAACTCCGTCATGTCTCATAAATAATCCTGGAAACAACTTCAGCCACGTTTCATCACCAAGCATCACCATTTTCCAACCAATCCTGAAAAGCTGACCTACAACAGAATTCTAGATCAAGTGATTACATCCTCAGCAAATAAGTAACGAAGTCACTGAAGTGGTGCATCACAATTCACTATTTTGGCAACTCACCAAGAAGATTGTCATCCAGCAATGCTTGAGTATTAAAGTTGAAAGCCACATCCAAGAATCCTCCAATCGCGCCAGAAACCATAGCCTGGAATCATACGCGAGCTAATGTCATTGTCGACGAGCACAAATTGATAAAAATGAGAAAACAACTAGACGCGCACCTTCAAGCGTGGCATTGTAACAGTTGGAGGTGCTGCCTTTGCATGGTAACCAATGGCATTTCCTTTAGAAAGCAATGACTGAGTGTATGGCATAGCTTCCATCAAATCCTTGCGAGGGGGTTGCCCGTCCTTGCCAAGCACAAATTCTGCTGGAAGACCATCAATAACCTAAAGTGACAAGGCTTTACATGACAAGCTGACTTCTTTCTCTAAAAAATTCAATTAGAAAAAGCTGGGGTTCATGGGTATAAAAACAACAACAGTATTTTCATACCATCAATATGAGGCGGTCAAACAAAGGAGGGATCCCAGATAGCTCCTGCGCATCACAAAGCAGCAGGACGAATTGAGATCAGTGGAAAAAAAATCCCAAGACTACAAATTGGGTTGGAATCAAGTCGGATTGGATTGAGCAAGGAGGACCTACCTGGTAGAGCGATTTCAGACGATGAGGGGGCAAGTCTTGAGACACACTGTCACTCGAATTCTCAAAAGAATCACAACCGGGAGCTTGAAAGCTCTCTGGGCCGCTGATTATATTGGCAAAGTAAATTTGGAGTAAATATATTTAGTTTAGAACAAAAACTTGAGTTCACAAAAGAAAGAAAAGAAAAGACAAGATAGAAGAGAAGTGAAGAAGAAGACCTGACGCCAGAGAGAGCTGGTTTGACGGGGAAGAAACCCAAAACGAAGAGGGAAAGACCCAGGATTTGTATGGTGAGGGCGCCCAGCGTGAGAAGCGTCAGTTTGTGGCATGTTAGTCCCATGTTTCCGGCCACTGCATCCAATCACACTCCGGTCTTCTTCGTTCCCAGAAATACTAATAACAACTGTGTTTTTCAGTTCACAGACACGGGAAACACATCATTTATATGTATAGCTCCTTTGGGTTTCCTTTAAAATTCTTTCTTCAAAATGTGAATGTTGAACACCCAGACGAAGATGGCCTGAAATTATTATTAATGTCAGCTTCTGATATCACTTCATGACCAACACTCAATGCCCCCTCGTACTGCTCACTCCCTCTCAATCCCATTGAACAATGAGTTTAGTATTTTTCAGAATCATTTTACTATGGGTTTTTCTGTCGGGCAGTACCAAGTATTTTTAATTTTGATAGCTAGTAAATGAATGTAGGAACTTTTTTTACAATGTTTAAATTGGTCTTTTAATCTGAGGAAACAATTTTTTTAAGTTAATTCTCTGCATTAAATTCGAATTAACTACTCTCTAACACAAAATCTGTGGGAAGAATTAGAGATTTGCTTCCAAAATTATAATTATCAGATCTAAAAAGATGGTGGATGAATTAATCTTTTATGAAATTTTAATAGTTTTGGAATAATTTTCTAGTAGGAAAGTTAGAAGATTCATGTCCATGCTCCACTAGGATCGAATCTGATTTTTTTAAAAAAAATTATGCTTACAACAATATCCTAAAAAATTGTTAATTATTTGTTTCAAGAATTTCAAATTTTAAATAAGATTAAGATTTTACGTCATACTTTTTATATTCTATTTCCTCCAAACGACTAAAATTTATAAATATGCATAATTATAAAAAATTAACTCAGATAACTCTTGAATTAATCCACAACAAAATCAAAATAAAATATATATAATGTTTATATTTGTTCTAACTTCTTATTTCTCTCATATGCCTAAGTACAACTGATATTATAGTTATTATAACTATTTGCCTCTGTGACTGGCGTAATTAAAAGCATTGGTACAAAAATCTAAATATAGTAGTATAGTATCACAAATACTAAATTGTCATAAACATATAGTAATATAGTGCCGATTTCATCTTAAATAATGCTTATTTTGATATGCTTATGATGATGGCCTCACACTAATAGTTTTACTTATGACGATGATTGGACTAATACTTTTAATTGTGTTGATACTGCAATCATTCTCACCCCTTGAAACGCCCCGACCCGCATTTACCATACACAGTAAATACGTGCCGGAACTGTGACAACCTAACCAGACAAAGCCCAGCATACAGTGTATACAACTGAAAACTGGCTCAACAGCCCAAACTATAATCAACAGCTATCTGGCCCTTCGGCCCAACATCAAAACATTTCACCCGAATCCGGGATCATTAATAACATCATAATCGGCCCAATGGCCCAACAATAGCAATATAATGCACAGCGGAAGACTTAATAACTCACAAAGACACTGCATGCGACACTGATGCAAGCTATGGATCCAAGTCCTGTCCAAGGGATAACGCCGCAGCCTGTCTGGAATGCACCAAACCTGTACCACAAATAACTCATCCTACGGGATGAAAGCCCGCAGGTGAGGGGTG
Source organism: Turnera subulata (assembly GCA_028386065.3). Taxonomy (NCBI): domain Eukaryota; kingdom Viridiplantae; phylum Streptophyta; class Magnoliopsida; order Malpighiales; family Passifloraceae; genus Turnera; species Turnera subulata. Next base: position 375,444 of record JAKUCV010006932.1, on the reverse strand, counting down.
AGTCCGAAGTGCTCACCGACGAAGGATAGACAATCAATATGCAACACTAAAATTACTCAAGGTCAAAAACAGGCAAAAACCGCCAAAATAATACAGATCAAAAGACTCAAATAAAAAATCCAATTTCCAATTTTATCTTTTCCGGGCCCCATCACGGATAAGCTAGGGGTCAGACCTGGTTCTCAACATATTTCAGGTGCCAGACCAAATCCAAGAGAACCCAGGGATCGACATCCCAAAAATACGAACCCAGGGATAGACATCCCAAAAATAATCACGGGATAGACATCCCAAGCATAGACATGCTTATCACAAGTAACCCAAGTCACGGCCACCACGAAACAGTCTTAAACCATTGAGTCGTACCACTACTTACCACGTGACAATTATATTATCATCATCAAAATCAAATCACAGGGATCAACATCACTAACCAAAATACCGGGATAGACATCCCATCCAAAACCAAGGATCGACATCCTTATCACATTTTATTATTTATTCCATTATTCTTATGGCCAAAGACACGAAAATAAATATCCAAAACCCGACGCACGGGGATAAACATCCCAAAAACCAAATCAAAATACTGGGATAAACATCCCGACAACAATCACAACGAATGCAACAACCAACAGTGCAATAACCATCAAACACAATAACCGAGTAATACAGGCACATATTGAAGGAAATCCATCCTCACCTTGGCCGATTACTCAACTCCGAAGACAATGTCCGGTCCGAAGCCGGCTCCTCAGGAAACTGCCCGATATCAAAACCTATACAACAAAACAATATACTCACATAAATACACATAATCGGTATGCTATGATGCCAATACTGCGAAATATCCCATCCCGGTTCATATTCTTTATTATCATCTTTTACCAAAAATATTATACCGTACGTATATCCGAATATAATTTCGGTACCATACTTTAATTAAAACTCTTAAAAATATTTCCATAAATTAATTGTACTTTTCCCCAAATATAATCACCTTAATTTTCTGGAAAATATAACATATGTATATATTTTTTTTCCAAAATATTTTCCATAAAATATATTACTTGCCAATAATAATTACCAAATATTATTACATAAGAAAACCATGTTTTCAGAAAATATAATTATATAAACTTTATTTTCTGAAAATAAATACGAATTATAAATATACATATATATATTTTCTAAAGACAAAAAATATTTCCAAACCATTATATATTAACATAATAATTTATTTTTTAGAAATATTATTAATGTATACTATATATATATTTCCAGAAATATTTCCATAATTTTCCAGAAAAATAATAACATTTCAGAAAATATAATCTTAATATATATTTTTTCCTAAATAAACATAATATTAATTTTCTAAAACAACATTTAATTATCTTAATTTTCAAGAATCAAAGTATATATATTTTCTAAACCCCAAACCCAGAACATTACATATAATTTTCCAAAATAATATTTACCTTTTTTTTTCAGAAATTAATTAGCATAAATTAGTTATATAAGAAACAAAAAATTCGGACTGTGCAACCCAGGGAAGGCGCGACCCGGACCCAGGAGAAACGGGTCGATGCAAGCCGGCCTTACCTTACGCGGGTTCAAAGGCGGCGACGGCGCGACGACGAGAGGGAAGGACGAGCGAGCACAGCAGCGGCATCAGGCGGCTTGGAGCGGCGCGAGAGTGGGGGAAAGGAGGTGGAAGGCTGACGGTGTCGTCGTCAGCGGCGCAAGGAGCAAGATCCACGGGTTCTCCGCCGGGTCAACGGCGCGTCACGGCCCGCGGAAGACGACGGAGGCAGCGGGGCTGAGCTCGCGACGACACGGCGAGTGTGCTGCTAGGGTCGGTGTCGTGCACGGCTGACAGGAGCTCTTCGAGGTGAACAGTAAGGTGGCGGGGTGGTTACTGTTCACCGGGTTTCTGTATTTTCCTCTTTTTTTTCTTCCTTTTCTTTTTTTCCTATTTTTCCTTTCTTCTTCTTTTTTTATTTTCCATTTTTTCTATTTTCTTTTCTTTTTTTTCCTGATTCCTGATTGGTTCTTTTTTTTCTTTTTTTCTTTCTCTCTTTTTTTTTCTTTTCCTCTCTTTTTCTTTTTCTCTCTTTTTCTTTTTCTTCTCCTCTTCCTCTCTTCTCCTGGTTTCTTCTTCTTTTATAACCGTGAAATTACTATGCAACATGTGACGATCAATAATGCAGCTTGTCTGCATTATGGAGCGAGTCCAGTCCGGACCAGAAAATAACTGATACCCCCTTAGTTATTTTCCGGTGTGATTTTTCGAAGATTCCGGGACCCGAAAAATACCGATTTAGGCCCGAAAAATCCACGGAAAAATCTCGAGCGCGGAAAAACCCTCGGTTTCGAAAAACGACGCCCGATTTACCTTGAATTAATTACCCAAGATTAATTCTTTCGGTAAATCACTGTAAAAAACTTTTACAGTCCCTGTAAAAATCCAAATTTTTACCCGAGCTGTTACACTCCTACTAATTTTTTTGGTAATTAATTAATTACTTTAGAATTTAATGAATCATATTTTCTCTTTCAAGCATAATCAAAATAAAGATTATATTATTTAAATTTTCAATAATTATTTGTATTATACAAGATTTTTAATGGTCTTAATTTCCTCCAAATTCCCAACATTCAATAAAAAATTAATTATTATAAACTGAATTTATAAGTGTATGGGTTGGAAAATGATATAATCTTAGGTTAAAAAATAACACTTATTTACTTTTGTCATTAATAGCCCAGTGGAGATAGATCTATAATAGTTTTGAATATAAATATGGCATGGTAGATTTATTATGTTTGTGGAGATGAAAATTCATTTTGTGTGATAACAACTTTTCATGTACTATTGTCCCTAAAAAAATAATTCTTAAGAATGCTATATTATTCTAATTTCTTATAATGTTAAATTGTTGTACAACTATATGGAGGTAATTTTACTGTGTTACATTGTTTGTTTGGAACCAAATCGCTTGCACGATTGGTTGTTTGAAGTCTTCTCTTCATCTCTTCATTATTTTTATTCATTATTATTTCTAACTTTATTCCCAAACATTGTCCTCATTATAAAATGCTCCAAGCCTTAGCTAATGACTAAAATAATCTAAAGCATGCTAGGGACAATCGCTCAATATTCTATGAAGATCTTTCCAAACATGATCTAACATTTTCTATTCCTTCCTACTTCATTCCTCTATTTTCTATTCCTTCCTACTTCATTCCTCTATTTTCATTCCCTCTTAATTCCTTACCCCCACATTTTCTTCCCGATCTCACCCTTACGTGTAAACTTTGTTATGTTTACTGTCGAGAAATTCAATGCCCCAAAACAACATGAGGGGCTTTTGCTGGTTCTACTTACAAGGGAAGAATTTGTTTAGATGGGTGGGAAGGGTGACAATGGAGAATGTGTCATTGACACCAGATTTTCCTTGACCAGGATTTACGGTAAATAAATTTGTAAAAAGGGGCAATGACCAAGTACCTTAACTTTCTCCAAAGGCCAAGAGAAGAAGAGTAAACTATTTACCTTAATAAACTAGTGCAAGAGGGAATTAAAAAAACTTGACATCAACGAGTCTCATGATCTCGTTCCTTGAAACGCAGAACGTAACACTAAATCACTAAATTAACAGTTTGTACCACATATTACACAAAAATTTTACATAAAATTGCCAAATGATATCAGCAATAATTTGTCAGAACATGCGTGATATAATACACTAGCTGCAATACATCTTTGTAATATATATGCTAATACATGGAATTGCCCAAACAAAAGGATTAACTTACAGTATCAATTTGCTTCAACCATAAACCCCATCCAGTATGCCTCTTTGCCAAAAATAATATGAACAGAGCCAAGCAGAGCATCACGATACAAGGGATACATTATCTGCAAATATGCAAAGCATTTATTACTTCACATCTTTCAACACTCCCCCCTTCTCAAGTTCGCCAACTAAGTCCCTCAGTGATGGAACCTTCATGGCTAAAGTTCTGTACAGCCTAGAATATCGAGCTCGGGTTCCGTCTGCAGTTCTTGCTAGGGCAAGTAAGCTCAGAGCCTCAGGAAGTTGTGAGAACACGAGTTTCATATCCTCCAAGCTCATATTTTCCAAAACAGACGGTCTTGGAACAACTCTCACAACTTCACCACCTTTAGGCTCCTGAACTTTGGCATCTGCTTTAATAACCAATTCAGAATTAGAATTTGCTCCACACTTGATTATAAATGAGGTTGTGGCACCCGTATTAAATTGCAGAACATTCCATTGAGCCACATCAGTTTCAGTGGCAGAAACCAACTCGGTAGATTTTGGGGAATGTGCCAGCTCATGAAGGTGGTCATCTTCTTCAGGAATCAACTGCAGCAGCACAAGGTACATAAATTAATAGGTTAGCAAATGTCAATGGATTAAAATCAAGAGCAAAGTTGGATGGTCCACATGTAATTTAAATTTTCTTTAAAAAATGTGCCAATATACCAGAATAAACAGATTAAGTATTTTGTATCAAGTAGAACACATAGCAACATCCCATAAACACTTGGAAGTAACTTTACTAAAATGTTCCAGCAACAAGTAAGCTGCTTGTTTCTCCAAGCAAGGCCATGTAACTATGCAGGAAATTCCATTCTTTGTTTCGTTCACCTTCTTTTAGTTCAATAATTGTTACTCCCGACCAAGCAGCCTTTCGCCGAGCAGGGTTGATCAGTTATGCCAGCTTAATAAGAGAAAAAGGATGGGTTCCACAAAAAGAATAGTAAACTTGAGTTTATTTCTTCTGTTCTTTATAGGACAGTAAAAAGTGACTGCAATTGATATAAGCTTGACTGACACGGGAAGATGAAATCCTATTATTATGATGACAAATAACAGAAGTAATGGTCAGTGAGTAGTCATAAAATTGAGAACGCTTGCAAATAGAACATAAACAATAAGCAGCAATATCAGAATAGACGAACTACAGCGGGAATGTCCATGTCAAATCAGAATGAATTTAGAAGTATCTTGCCCCATGTCTCCAGCATCTTGACCAATTATATCGAACATTCAATGCCAAATTCAACTCTCTATCAAAACACAACTATTAAACATACAGGATATGGCAACATTCCACATGATCTTACCCAAGAAAACATATAACAAGTAAAAATAAAGAGAAAAGAAATTAAAGCATGCATGCATACCTCAACGACACGGTGGGCATCTGCAATTTGTCTCTGAGCACATGGGTGATCAATATTAAGAAGGGAAGGCAATCGGTCCCCAAGTTCATCCAGGGAAGCAAGCATTTGTTGCTTCTTAGTTTTACTCAAAGAATTTACAGAAGACTGTTTCAATATTTCCTGTTCACATAACAATATGTTGCTCAGTACTAATCCTACTATAACTCAACGATAATAGAAACGGAAAGAAATAAAAACCTTGACTTGCTTCAATAAGCCATCAAGAGAAATTAGAGATGCTAATCGTGCATCTTCGACAGCTGTAGAAGGGTTTTGAATAGGTGAACCACCATCTTCCAAGGTTAGCAAGGCAGCATCACTTCTCATTTGTTGCAAAATCTATTGGCAGTAAAGAAACAACATAAGTTTTGACAAGGAGATAATCTTTAATCCTGGAAGAAAAAATGCGGGAACGATATAAACAGATATGATACAGTGTAGGATGAGGTGCCTCCTCAACCATTGAGGAAGAACTTCCTGACAAAGGAAGCAATGAATGCGATACGTACTTATGCATATATTAAATTAATTTTACCGATGACTGAAATTTTCAATATGCATAGTAATACTCCCCTTTCCACCTAATGCAGAAAACTTCTAGTTATACAAAAAATTAAAACACTAGCTACTTGCAGCCAACATAAACTGCAAAAGGTTGATTTTAAAAATCGTGATAGTTTGGGCACATCCAGACAGCCAGTGGACGCACCAGTGGGATGATATGAGAAACTTGAGGTTTTTGTGAGAGGGAAGGGAAAGGTCAGCCAAAGTGTCAGGATTTACAAAAACTATATACTCACGGACAGCCCATCCATAATAGGCAGAAGGGTTAATCAGCCAACATCAAATGGCTTGAAAACGAGTGGTCACTGAATTTAGTTGCCTTTAACTCATTTGCTCACAAACAAATTAGCAAATGGATACAGACAAGGTGTTGGCGCAGTGGTCCAGTGTGCTGCGACCCCTTAACTCACACGTCCCGGGTTCGATCCGGAGAAACGTGGAGGTATGGAAAATGCACCTGTTGGGAGTGGTAAACCACGCTGGACCCCGCTCGTGGTCCTAGGCTAAATACCCGGGAAGCGAGATTGGGTGTCGTGCCACGGATGAGATTAGTCTGGCTTGTCGAGCTGGGATACTCATATTATCAAAAAAAAAAAATGGATACAGACAAAATATACAACACCAATGGATAAACTTGAGACTGAAACAAAGCAGCTGATATGCATAAGGTCTTTAACCGGGCGATTCAACACCAAATCTCATAATTGTGAGAGAAAGAAGAAATGCTGTAGCAGTAAAAATATTACCTTTCTTCTTTTGTGATCAACAGACTCAAGAGCAGAACGCAATTTTGCTACTTGTGTAGGATCTTCCGCCTCTTCTGTTGCTAAGGTGCCAGCAATATCCTAGTGAGGAACTGACACATTAGGAAGACATACAACACCACTCACAACAATAGAGATAGCCCCACGAAAACATAACTAAAACATGTTTTAAAAATCTTGAAGAAAAAAAAGGATAACTACATGTTTATAAGGAAACATCACGCACCAGAACTCGGGAAAACCAGGCCGAGAATACCCTGGACTATATCGTAGAGTAACTACCAGAAAGGGGTAAAAACGCACCATTACAAGGTACTATTGATGCAAGCAGAAAAAACACCTTAATTTATCAGGCAATGCCAGCAATGAAGGACCTTCCTTCAAATTCATGCTAATTGGTTTTCCTTTTCTCTATTTTTGAAAGCTAAAAGAGGTTAACAAAGAGAAGAAGAAAAAGACAAACAAGATACAAAAGATGCACTGCTCCTCAGAAGCCAAACACACGAATCAGAAAGCACCACAATTTGAAGATTCACTCAGAAATTCTTAGCTGGATGCCACAAACAAAGGAAGAATTTCCCGGAAATGGAGGGGCAAACATTTCCAGAATACTAAGATGCCAAATAGGAAGATAACACAGAACTGCAAATAGATCCATAAAATTAATATACTAGGTATAATCCATTTCTTGCAAACAATCCCCCTTATGCACAGAGATATAGCTAGGATTAATACTCCAACCATTTTGACACATTTACATCTGAGCATTTTCAATAATGGGTACCTTGGGATGCATCAAAATTCTTGTAACAGCACAAGTACTATCACAGATCAGTACTATCACAGATCATTCTGCATCGGTGACAATGCACTTAATCAAGAGAAAGATCTTTTAGCTTGAGGGCCGCAAATTGTTTGGCATGATTGCTGGGTAAAAGGGGAATATGAAGCCTATTACAACCTCGAATTTATGGCATGACAAACACATTTGTACTCTTCTGCAATGGCTTGACACTAGTGGCTCAAGGGCAGACACACCACATGGAAACAGAAATAACAAATGAGGAGTTAATATTCCTCTCATGCAACATAGCGTCAGGCTTTCATCCTTCCCAACTAAGTTTCTTCCTCAATGAAGAAGAAAGATGTAATATGCTCAATGACGATGTTTTCCTGGATGTGTTTCACTTCACCCCCAAAAATTTTATGACAAGCAACAAAGAATTCACCTCTCAACATTCAAAGTTCAAACATGGATCTATCTTCAGTGGCAGAACAAAAGGAACTAAAAAAACCATTCATCAATGAAGCACCACGGTCCACATTCCTGACACCGTGGAACACGACTCCCCTCAATACCAACAAAATTGTCTCTGAAGATTCAAACCTATTATACTAACTTATTTCTCACCTAAGCAGATACAGGAACAGCTTCAAGTTTACCAAAAGAGAGTCTCACACTTGAACAAAAAATTTCACTGTCTTACAAAAGGAACTTTCCTTGCCAGATAATGCAAATAAAATCAAAAGCTGGTTATTGTACTGTCGATCATTAACAATTGAAGGAATTGATAAGCTACTGCAGAGGGAAGGAACTGTTCTAATATATATTAAGACGAGTTTCCTTAAACCATGCACGGAAGAAATTCCAATACGGTCACCCTCCAGGTATTTGTAGTCACATCAGATCTAACAGTTGATTTAGACAAAAAGATCATACAGAATAACCATACCTTTAGATGTTGCAACTGAGAGGTATAAACCCGCTTTGCATACTCGGACAAAAGCTGGCCAAGAGCATCGGTATTGGGAGGCAAAGCAGCACCTAGACCAGCCATCCAACCATCCATAATTGCAGTTGAAAGAAGTTCTAACTGCCCAGTAGCACCTCCAGATGCATCATCTCCTGTAACAGAAAGAAACTCAAAATTTTCTGCTAGCCAGGACCTGATTTGCCGCTGCAGCTCACCAGCTGGAGTATGGACAAAAAGAGCAGCAAGAGCTTTATTTCCTGTTGCAAAAATTTTGGCTTCTTCTTGTATCTCCCTTAGTTTTCCACCAGTAACCTGCTGCCTCCACATATCCTACACATGATGAATAGTAAGAATATCTGCAAAATGAATAGTCTAGCAAGAATATTCCTGGGGCTGAACAGTCTAACAGTGAATAGGATGTATCAGCAAGAGTAGCTGAAGTAAGATATTAAAGCAGGTTTCTCTCCCATGGATAAGTTTCTCCCCGGTTTCTTAAGTTAATCATCAAAAATGTCTAGAGACAATGCTAAAGCCAAGTGTTTGTCAATGGCCTTCGCTAGTAAGCAAAACAAAATTTAATCAATAAACCAAACTGCAACTCTAGACTCCCAATATTCATCATAGGAAACCACAGTTTTCTCTCCTCTTCCTGATATGATTTTAATTAAGCCAATTGAGTTCTCTTTATGAATATGAATATACCTTATATGCAAAATTCTTTATCAAGCTACCTGATCAATTCCTCGCATTCTAAGAACAACTGATGATAACTTGGATTTCTTTTCTGGCTTTATATTCACTTTAAATCCCTGGATTTGCTCATCCCTGTAGCGAACAGGAGACCTGCCAGGACTACTACCACGACTGGAGCTTCTGCTTCGTCCAGTGTTCGCCTTTTCCAAAAAGAACTCAATAGGGGAAACCTACAAACAACAAAGTACGAAATGCAGTTGGCATCCCAGCCGAATACAGCACACATGCTCAAACAGAGGATTATGATGTTGAGGGATTGTCAAAAAAAAAAAAAATTGAGGGGGCGGGTGTGAAAGATCATTGTCCTAAAATGTGTTTGGCCAATTTCTATTCCCTGACAGTAAATATTTGCTTCTTGACATCTTTATTATTTTGTCCATTCAGTTCCAATCTTCTGAGTCATATTCAGAATAAGAAGTTTTTATTTGTTTGCGGTACTAAACACTAGAAAAGAGTTTTAGGCAGTCATTCTCATTTCAATAAAGAACAAAGTCTTTATCCAGCAACTCATAATCATTACCTTGATGGACTGCAGCTCTGGGGATCTTGCAAGCAATGATCTTATGTATAAAATTCTGACACGTGAAACAAGCATAGTATCCATCACCCTTTTCGGTTCCATTTTACGGATAAAAGAGAAAACAGCATCCCTTATTTCAGCAAGTATTTCATGCTCCCTAGAAGCACCAGCTTTAATCACTGCAGCCAGAACCTGCAATTTTGGCAGTTAGCATCCACATCTTTTGGGGCATAAAGTTTCCATTCCACCCAATTATGGAGGTCACCCATCAAAAAATTTCCAGCCAAAGAACATAAACATTTATGATAGACATATCTTAAAACCGTTACTCCACCAATAAGTATTTGAACCAATACTGCTACTATGCCATACACACAAACATGATCTTACAGCACAAGAAAGGTTAAAAAAGGGTAAAAGCTAAAACCATAGCCAGCAGAACAACCACTTCTTCAAATATACCACGTGACATCTAAACCCAGATCCTTACAAATGCCACATTTAAATTTGAACCTGTATCAGCACACATCACTAGGCATTTGTTGATTCAATGTCAATTTGTCCCATCTGTACATCCTTGCAGAGCTTATCAGTCTTTATTAAAATGTGTAGGTGCATCAAATGCCAGTACAATACCAGCTTATTTCCCGCGTACTCTATTATGGTGAGGAAAACAGTGTATATCATAACAAGGAAACAAATGTTGCACTGAAACTGCTAAGAGTTGCTGACCAATCATTTTGAGAGTAGTTATGGAACAAAAAGAACAGCCCAGAATATATACAGTTGATGATGACAGAATCACTATTATGAATCTGACTTCTTCATAAAGTCTCATCCATTAAGTTGGTAATGTATTAGACCTTTACGACCAATTTAATTGGATGTTTAAATCTGTTTACCTGGCATTAAAGAAGGATTCAGCAAATAGCAAAGCTTACCAGCATCAAAAGCTTATTTGCTCCATCTGAGATGGCAGCAAGGCTGTCATACTGGTCAGGATCAAAGTCATTAAGAGCAGCTGTAAGATATTCTCCAGCTGGAGTGGTTTTAACTTTATCAGATTTGGCCAAAGCAACTGTGCCATCAGTCTTATCTGCAGTGATAGCTGATGGAAAAGCATCCATGGAACGTCCTTTGTTGTTATTGTCATCATTCCTGACACAAAAGAAGTGCAAAAGAGTTGCCTACAGGAGCTATGAACTTGCAAAGGCAAAAGAAAAGACAATACTCAAAAGTACTAGGAATTCCGAGCAAATGCCGCACCTTCCAACATCCCGGGACTGTACGTTAGCAGTTCCTTTGGAGAATGGACTAGACAGCTAGAAAGAAAGATAGAAAAGTTAGACATCTTGAACCAGTTTCCACAGAGAAAAAAGAAAAGAGAGAGTGCTAAATGAAGCCATATCAAGAAAAAAGGGTTAGCTCGCAAGGTGATGAAGAGTTCCATACATGAGAGGCTAAGACATGCATGTGAAAAGCCTAGAGTCCATATGTATACTGTACAATATTGAATGTAGATAAGCTTTTGAAGACTGTCGTGTTACCACTAAAAATAGATATCTTCCCAGTGATAGCACAAGACTATCACTTCAATCTTTACAGTTCGAATAGGGATTCAAAAGTTAAACAATCATAATTTGTATAGAAAGTGACTGGTCAGTTCCATATAGCAAACCCTTCAATGCTGTTTTTTTTTTTCAATGCTATCACCTCAGGACTATCACCTTCAATTCTGTTCCATATATTACCTGATATGTTTAACCTATTCAACCAGATATGCTGGTAGAATGCAGTCAGCACCTTGGACATGCCAAGGACCAACAAACATTAATAAACAATAGTTGTCCCAATTGCTAAAAAGAAGAAAAAAAAAAAAAAGAAGAATAGGTGTCGTAAAGCTTTCAAATCGCACACTAGAATTAAAACCATAAAAAATTTTAAAACTCAAGTTCTTGGAGCCAACAAAGAAAACAATGGGTGCCAAAACAAGAACACCATACATGAAGATGAAGGAAAAGATGAACAGATTTCATGGGCTCTTTTTCATTTTTCTAAGGGGAAGATGTGGCAAGGGTGCATCTATATCATCACATGCTATAAATACCGACATCAGATAGACAAACCTACCTGGGGTGATGCAACTAAGGATGCTTTCTCTGTCAATCTATCAAACAATTTCTCGTTCTCTTCATGCAATCTCTGCACAAACGGTATGTAATGACATCAGACAGACGAATAAACAAAGCTGTCCAAGCAGTCATCTTTATCATCATAGAGGTAATATATCCAAACCTTCTCTATTTTGCATTTCTCTTCCCATTTTTTCCATAATTTCTAAATCATTCTTTTTGGCACAAACCCAGTGATACTTGTCTGAAAGAATGCATGGGTACTTTATCTGTTTACCAGTTGCATTTAATGATTACAAGAGAAACTAATTGATCATAGACCAAATATAAATCCATAATTTTTCAAATGATTCACATGACTCATAATATTCCTACATTTCAATTGCAAAGCGTAGCAAACCTCAATCAGGGCATCCCGTTTTTTGAGTTCCTCTTCAAGCTTCTTGGTTACTGCAGAAGAATCAAGGTTATCCCCTGTTGTCTTGGGACCAGGCACTGGTTCAGTATTAATAGTTGACTTAGCTTCACTAGAACGAAGAGCTTCATTGAGTTGTGACTCCATGCTTTTAATTTTGGCCTGCATATCAAAGCACATGATTCATGGTGGCATAGAAAAACCTGTTGACGAATTATATGAGATGTAAAGTAACTATTTTAATTGATAAGTACGACACTCTACTCCAAGGTGGATGTCTAACTCTTACAAGTTCATGAAAATATTATAGTTTTAACGAGATCTGGTGTATATAAGAGTACATAGAAATTCGTTAAAAGTGTATGCTCTAGTATGATTTGAAGTTGGAAATCATGCAAGCTGACAATAAATACTCAAGACTCCTCAGAGATGAGAACACTATAGAATGCCAGAGCCATAATAAATAATAGTAAATCATGTTTCAGTACCATGATTCATTATACTGGACATCGAGAACCTAACTCTAACCCAAGCAAAATTTCAATGTCAGATCAGAAAAATTTTTCAACATTAAGACATGTTTAGGTCCAGCATAAAGAAGTGCAGAGTTACAGAGTTAACAAGAAACCAACTTGCAATGTCTGGATTGTGGAATCATGCTGTTGCATTGCCATTTTCTGTTCCTGCTCCACCTGTAACAGTTGAGCTACTTGATTCCTAAGCTGAGCATTTTGTTCTTTTTCTGTCTTATTATTGTCCGCAAGCATCATATTCTCAGACTGCACCAAACAAGAGTTTTGAAACAGCTTAGCTTTATAGGCACCTCATAGGAAATACAAAATGAATAAATAAATAAAAACAAAAGTTGGACAAATCAGTCTTTATACGAGCAAATAGTATGGCTCGCAAACTGAGCACATAAAAAAATTGCAGAGCTTGACAAGGCATTATTCACGCATGTCATCAGTGAAAGCATAAGAACATATATCCAACAAATAAAAGTTTCTGAACGACTATACAATAGGATATTTCCAAGAAACCAAGAAAATCAAGTTTAGCAGGTTTGATGAATGAACAAAAAAGATATACTGTAAAATGGGGATAAAATCCAAGCTATAAAGGTTACGAAAACCTTTAGATCTGATTGCAAAGTGGAAGACACTTTCCATGCCTTCTGTACTTCATTGAAGAGCAGGACACACTGATCATTTGCATCTTTAAGGGATAGCTTTAATCCCAAGATCTCTTGTTTCAGATCTTGGATTTCCTTGTCCTTCTCATATAACTCTTTCCGCGCATCATTTGCCTACAAAAATCATCTCAAACTAAAAAGTCAATGCATTCTACACAGCATCCATCAGTTACCAGCTCAGAAGTTTCCACGTACAGCATGATGGAATTAGTATGTTTTATGTACACACAAATAGTTCTTACCAAAAAAAAACTGAACAAGAACAAAAATAAGCTCTACTCAAATTATTCGCTATTGTTTACTTTTTCTCAAAAACAAAATCTGCTTCTAGTTTCATAATCATTATAAGGTCACTGTCAGTTATTAGTAGCTACAGTAACATTCTATTCCTTTTGTATTTACTTCTACAGCCTAGTAACACCTAGGAAATTTTTGTCTTCCACTGCTCAAAGCAGGAAGCATAAGGGTACAAAGATTATCATTAAGAGACCACAACTGGGAACTTACAACATCTCTCCACTTCTTAATTGTATCGCGGTTTCCAAGGCTTAATGTAGCATTTCGAGCTCTGGCACAGAAAGTAAGAGCAGATAATGTCTTGGGCAAGTTTGCAACACTCGGACTTAAATTGAGTATCACCAAAGTTTTAGAGCTTCCCCCTGCAGAAGGAAAATAATTAATTTCAAAAGAGAAAAATTGACAATAAATCACAGGTTCCAATGACTACTGCACTGAGGGTGCATGACAATCTCATGCATGCCAAAGGTTATATTCCTAAACCAAACAACAATTAAAGAGTTGGACCAGATGACACAACTACGACGCCAAGTTAGGAAATCGAATAATTTAAACATTTGGATACCTTTATATTGCTCACCAACATTGCATAAGGACAGGCTCAAGCTACTTTAAAACTAAAAAATGAACAGAGCCTACAAGATATATCTTTAGCAAAATTAAATTATTCTATCAACTCTCCATATGATCGGTCAATCAACAGTATTCATACACAAAATATAATTGCCTAATTGGACTAGCATCAATTAAGTGGCAACTATATCAGACGACAAATAAAACAACGAAGAAGTAATGCCAAACAAATTAGATTAGACATTAAATTTTACACATGACGATGATGATCATGATGCATGTGATACCTAGAGAATCTGCAAGTACATTAGTGAGAACTGAATTTTCGTAAGGAACCACATCCTTTTTCGAAGTCAAAGAAGACAATACATCTCCCAACCTGCAAACCAAGATAAAAGTCAATGGCTCAGAAAAAGGGTAACAGATGCCATCAAAATAAACCAAAAGCAAACTTCTGTAATCAAATATTATAAGTTAATGTTCAGGAAGCTGAAAATTTTGTTTACACGTCCTAGTAAGCAAACTCCTAAATAAGGAGCACCAAATCAGCCCAAGCCCAGTAATGCAACAATGATCTCATATATAAGAGAGAAAGTCCACAAAGACAGGAATAGAAAGACATTCGGCAAATGATTTTTGAATTTTCATCCCCCATATGTATGCAATCAAAATTGAAATCTCGAAACAAGAACTTTTTTAGAAAATAAATATCTCCCAAGAAAAAGATACACCATAATGTCTGCCTCAACATGCACAAAGCCTTCATTCTTCAGCAATGATGCAACAGGGAAATCACTTATCTACCGAATGCACAAGTAAAACATACGCTGAGAGTGATTGCATCACGTGCAGCAACTCTGTCACATGCTCCCCGCTATCCTCTTCCGTAATTACATCTTCACTCTCAGCCAGGTCGACCAGAGAAAGCTTGCTATACAAATTTTCTCCAGTGATCGAATTGCTATAGAATATGTGTACCGTTACAACCCTGCCAGAGCAATGATAAAGATCTACATAATGAGAAGAAATCTTAAGTACAGTATTAAAATCACAGAATGCATGACACATGCAAGTGATGGAGCAGGAAAAACTTTTTTCTATATCTGTAGAAGAAAATTGATAGTTACTTTTTACGCATTTATAATTGTAGCAGAATATCAGAGACCTTTTAACAAAATCAACTTTAACTATAACAATGATGGTCTCAAGACAGTAAAAGGCTTGCATTCAGGAGAAGAATGAATAAGCATCTCAGTCCTGTCCGGCATAGTGATGCTGGCAAGATCTTTCTATACATTAGTGCTGCAGTTTCAGGTCTACAAAAACATCTGTAACAGCAGTTAAAACTTGGGTATTCACTTCCAGTTCACATCCATCTTTCAGTGAATCTGAAAGATTAGCTATTCAGTTCTACTTCACGTTCATCATCCTATTATGAATGCTGACCTAATGCAAATGATTGTTCCATAGACCTTTAGATCACCTCAAGAATCCAAAAAGAGATCTTTTCAGCACAATCCTACATCAGCTTAGGAAAATTAGACGACGCCCACCCTACCCCCCCACACCCCCCCCAACAGATGCTGTCCAATATCAACTGTATTTTCAGTTGGTAGCTATCTAGAACCATAGATTTCTTTAAGCATTAGAAACGGTAGAAGAGATGAACAAAATTTTGACAAGAAATGCGATTTGAAAATATTGACACACAATTATGAACTTTATTTGAGGTAGAAAAGTAAGGTTATAATTGCACTAACCAAAAGTTTGACAATACTCTTATAATAGACAATAAAATGAGAGTATACATTTAGGACATACAAATGAGAAACATTGAACTTTGATGTGTCACTTCCACGGCTCTGGAATGCAGCTTTCAAGACTCTAGAGAAGTCCAGTGGGTTATCAACTTTTTCCTCCGCAAGCTCTACGAAAGAATCTGATGATCCCATCCGAATCTTTTGCAAAGAGCTCTCATATGACAGCAGATCCCTCATCTATAATAACATTAAAGGACTATATGTTAGAGCACCATAAGATTTTATAACATATAATCTGTCTTTCCCCTCCCAAAGGAAAAGCACTGGAAAACAAAATACAGCATGAGGCAAGGGTGACAGCGGTTGGCTATCATAAGAAACCTGTTCGTTGTAGAGCTCAAAAACTGTAACGGAGAAAGTGAATTGGGAAGTAGACACTGAATCTGAATTAGCCAAATCAAACAGCTCTTCGAAACAACGAGCATATAAGCCACGATCGTTTGCAGATCCTTCCTGAGGTCAGTCAAATCATGCATAAAACAGTAAGCACCAATGAAATGGCCATTAGCATAACAAAGAGATCTTACAATGACATTAGAGTACATAGAAAAACCCACTTATAGTAAGAATTGATATGAGAAATGAAAACAGAAACAAAGTGAAGAAACTCAATGACATTTATAGTTATATAAGATGGTGAAAGCAGCGAATCAGAAGAGGCTTTTGCTTTTTCTGCTTCCTTTTTGATATAAAGACTAGACATTGATTCCCAATGGGAATAGTTCTGTGGCAAATGAGACTTCCTCCCTGATACTGGAAAAAAAGAGATAGTAAACAGAAGCATATCCCCACTATTTTATGTGTTATCAATTCTATCCTAGTGGATCGAAATGTACTTAGGCAGCTGATACAGACACACGGCAGCATGGTTCTGATTAGGTTGATTTTGTGTTTGATCAGAAGTGTAATAGGGTCACCTTTTTGCAGTGGGGTTCTATGCCAAGCAATAGGTTTCCAGATATGGAATCCTTTGCTGGCCACAGAGGTGTGAATGAGACAGAAACCCCAAGCTTCAGTTGCGAGCCAAGGGATAAAAAGATCAAAAGAGCTACACAATCATGCGGCATACCAGATATCGTCACTGCTCTAACAGCTCCAGATATCAAACACCAACCAAATGTCATAAAAGCCCTTGACAAGAACCATGACATGTAACCACTCTGCACCATTCTAGAATTGTACTCCAACCAAATGCACCAAAACATTTCCAAACAGAGCCGTTGATTACTGCATCCAAATCCCCTGGGATGCTCCACCACACTGCTTGACACAGCCCAAGATATCACCTTGAGTGGAAACGGTACTTTTTCCTCCATGAATATCTCCATATTTATCAGTATAGTTCAATCCGCAATCACGTTGATTTCCAAACATCTTAATGCACATGCAGCAATCACATTGCCACAGAACATTTTGAGTGGGAAATCTTCCATTTAGTGCACAAACAAAAGAAGCATGCAGAATCTGAAGCATACATGCAAGAGAAAAGATGTAGATAACAAATTATTGAAGACAGAAAATGCAAATGACATGGGAATATAGAGAAGAGATAGAGAGACCATAGTATGAGTCTTTCCAGAGCGACTTTGCCCATAGGCAAATATTGACACATTATGCCCATCCAAAGCTGACTGCACAAATGGTTGAACATCACCGAACAATTCCGCTGCAAAAATAAATATTAAAAGTAAGATGCCTGCGCAAAAGAGTCTGAGGCTGAACTGTATAGTAAACAAAATATCCTACTTTCTATCTTTTTGGTTAGTTTTGATAATTAATTGAAAAACAGAGAGAATACAAAAAGTAGATTACAAACAATCGAAACCCAAACCTTGTCCAACATGAGGTCCATAAACTCTGTCAAACTCAAAATCTTTTTTAGGGTTTGAGATGGTATCATCACCAGTATTGACACGGATTGTGCAATAATCAGGAAATTCGAGGACAGAAGGGCCTTCATCTTCAAATAATGGTCTAGCACGACAAAAGACCTTTACATTTCCTGAAATTAAAAATTTTCTTAATGTAAATGAATGCAGCAGAAGGTTTGTTTAACCACAATGGAAACCTATTTTGCAACAAACATGAGAATAAGAATTAGACAATGTTGCACAGTAACAATGTGCATGAAATACGACAAAGAAATATTACAATAGAAACATACCTTTGGCTGTCAATAAGTCATTGAATAACCTCTTTCTCTCATTGATGAGTGGAGATATTCTAGCCTCAGTTTCAAGGGCGACTTGATCTGGCATTTATATTTAGATAAAGTTCAAATCCGTCAAGAGAACCCACCAACAACAAAACCTTGAGGAGAAAGGAAGCACAGTGTGACAGTGTGAGGCATTCACACAAACTATACAGAGGCATACGTATTTCAAAAATTCACTGTCTCACACCTAGAAATAATCTAAACTATAACTGTCACAAGTACAAATAATCTAAACAACAACTGGTTTTTCTTTCTAGGAGTCCAGGAAAAATATTTAGATTGGAACATGAATGATCATACTCTTGCTAAAGAATAATGAAAGACTTAGAAAAGGGGGGAAAACAAACTCACAAATCACAAACTAGGGTATCAAATTAACTTTTCACGGCTAAAACTAAGTTGACCTTCATAATGGAAAAAGATAGTCTAAATGCAAGCTATACAACTTAACTGGAAAAAGTTCATTCCTTACCTAGCTTCCGAGTTTTGTCAGCAAGAACACCGAGATAACGTGTAACACGATCAAGTTTTGCATTAGAATATTCTTGCAGATCACTTGCTTCTTGCCTCAACTCCAGGTAATCTTCTTTCGCAAGCTGCTCAAAATATTGAATATAGTTAGATTCAATCACTATCACAACACATCACATTATAGGTCAAGATAATTATAACTCTTCCATATAAGCTTCTAGCTCAAAAACAGTACAGAGGCTGGAATACCTAGGAGCTAATCACATACAACCTGATGCACTTTTAAGTCTGGACTATTTTGTACAGTCTAAAAGTAAAAAATCAGCCAAACTTCGATTTTCCTTCTAACCCATTGTCAAAATACTGGCGAGGAGAGCTCAACACCAAAAAGGTGTGAAGACGCTCTTTACTTTATGCAAGAAATAATAGTATGATGAAAAGCCTTGAAACTATGTGGTGGACTTGGAACTATACAAAAGGCTATATTCCTGGAAGGGAAACTATATGATGGACTTTTCAGAAAATCCCAGTTGTCCATCCAGACTATCCTATAGAAAAATCCTAATAGGATACCCAACTGATTGGAACCACTACAAGGGCAATATTCCTGGCATTGGCCCCAAAAACTCCATTTTCCTCCAAATCCAATAGATGCTGCATTTATCATCCACGAACAAACACAAGAGATTTTTTGTGACAATTTTCACCAGGGAATTGCAAGAAAAACAGCCAAAAATAGAATATCCAGTGGAGGACTGGAGTTCCACAGGAAAACTCATTGCCAACATTTCCCACAATGCCACTAAAATCCACTCACAACTCCAGCTTAAAAAGGAAACAACAAGGAAAAGAATTGGAAGGAAACCGGAGTAAAACAGACTAGGGGACCAAAAAAGGTACCTTCACTTTGTCCTTGAGGCGCAGTAGTTTGGAAGCCAGAGCTTGCTTGGAGACCTCGGAATTATCCCTGGGGAAAACCGGCGCCGAAGTGGAGATCGAGTACCTGCGCACAAGCGGCGGAGACGCCCTGTGTTCCTCCGGGTCGGCCGACGGCGACGCCAGTGACTTCCTGGGCTCGAAGCCAGCAACCTCCCAGTTCCACCTGCTCCTCTGCTCCGCCATTGATGCCAAAACCCTAACGAAGCGATAATACCGAGACGGCAAAAGAGAAGGGAGAGCTCAATCTTCTCCGTGAGGTCCCCAGAGAAGAAGCCGAGATCATAAAATTTGAATTGGAACAAAACCTCCTCCTCCTCCTCCTCCTCCTCCTCTTTCTTTAGTTTATCTTATTTTTCTCTTTTTGCCTTTATTTGTGTTTCCTTTTTGGCATATATTTTATTACGGGCTGGCTCAGTTCATTTGTGGTTTTATATTTATTTATTTTGGTACTCCTCCCTCTCTTTTTTTTTCCCTCTGTTTGGATTTCAATGGTGGGGAAACAAAGGCAGCGATGATGGCTTTGGCTTGTGGGGTTTGCGTTGGGGTGAGGGAGAGATACGGCGCCGTTTGGTGGGCTGGGACAACGTATTTGCGTTTTGGGTCACAGAGCGAGTTTGCGCTGGGAATTTGCTCACGTTTCGCTCTCAGGGAGTTGTCGTTTTTGGGGTTCGTTGGTTGGTTTAAAATTTAATGGATAAGGGCGTTATGGTGGGGGTGGTGGTGCACGTGAGCCTCAGGTCGGATGACGAGGATTGCGTGCAGTTTTTTTTATGCGTGGATTGTTTTCCTTTTTTTTTTTTTTGGGTTTTTAATGTGGGCGGGGCGGGGGGTTTCCCTCGCTTTCCATTTAGCCTACCCGTTCGGCCTGTGGGTTAGCTTAGCTGTTAATCGTGGGGGGTGTTGGGTTGGCAGGTAACTGGGTCCACTCTCTATCATTCTCCATTAATTATAACCTCAACAAATTGAACTTTTTGTCCAATAAAACAAAATTCACATATTAGAATTAAATTAATTAATCAATAATCCTAAAAAAAAAAAATCATATCCCCCAACCCAAATGTTCATTGTTAGGCCATATTAGTTGTAATCAAGGATTTATAATTAGATAACACATTTTTAATCTATTTTTTTGGATATATGCTACTTTTATTTTTTTTAGTAAAGGAGCGTACTTAATTCATACAAGTATCTGAGAATACATAGGTGAAGATTTGTTCTAACAAAAACAAAAGAAAAATCTAACATGAGAATTCTTCTCAATCTATTACATAGAGATATACAACGAGATTTATATCCTTCAATAGAGGATTTGAAACACCCTGACCTAAATTCACCCGACTAACAGTAATTACAGTAAACAATACCCCCACGTGGCCTACATATCATAAAACCAAGAACACATATTAATAAAAAGATAAATAGACAATCAAAATCACAATTACGTCACCTTGTGGGGACATCAACATTTGCACAGCGGAAGCATTTCTAGATATTTAGTAACATTTTATATGTAAGACACAATGCATGCTATTGGATCCGAGTCTTGTCCGAGGTAACGCCACAGCCGCCGGTATGCAAACCTAACCTGCAGGAACTGTGTGAGGGGTGAGACCAACCACTGTCTCACCGATAAACAAATAAACAACAGTATACATGCAACCGCAAATACACCCAAGCCAACACAGAAAACAATAGAAGCACAGCAAGCACATAGTCCTTCCTATAACAAATCAACTGAGTCCCGCAGTCCTCAGCCGGGAGTCCACGCAGTCCTCCCTATCATGTCACAAATCACAGGGCGACTACCATCTGGCCGTACCAATACCTGTCACGTGACAACCTAGATGTCTAGATGTTATTACTACTGTTTATTATTATTTCTTATTCCACTGTCCAACAGTAACTCATCATATTCACGTTCCCGAGCAGGCTCTCAGCCTCACAGCTCCTCTAGGAAACCAATCACAATGCTACATTATCGGGTCACTGTCACTATTAACTCAAATATCTCGTATCTCGTATGAACATCACAATATTCACATCAACATCACAAAGATCAATAATCAACCACAGTAGTCACCAAACACATAGCAATAATCACAATAGCAGCCAGCAATAACATGACAGGCACAACAAGATAACATATAAGAAAAATGATCAATCAAACATTCGGGGTACCACGGGCAGCATACCGAAGTTTATAAGTTTATATCCTCACCTGATACTCCAGGGTAGTGATATCCGATTAAGCCTCGTTATCCCTATATTTAGAACAACAGAAATCATTTACAATGCACAACAAGAATGATTATGCATGATGCCGATTTTAGTGTTTATTAGGCGACTTGTCTTACTCCGTATCTGTCTTTATTATTTCCGTAATTTTCTTTTGAAATCAATCTTTCCAATTACTTGGAAATGAACCGGTTAAATGTTCTCAACCGATATACCAATCATATTTAATTGTCGGACTAATCCGGTTATCTTTATTAATTCAAATTTTTAATCACCCTTTTGGCTAATAGTCCTTATACGTTTAGAATATATCAAGGAAAATTACTCCAAGCTATTACCTCAATTAATTTGTTAATTTATCACGAGTATCAAAACTATAGGGTTAGTCCGGCTTATTTTCCTTAGCTTACTATTTGTGGGATTATTTACTATATTATGATCCATCCAGGTTGTTAGTCATACTAGGCCATGTATTATAATTTAACGTATGGATTGTCATTCATAAGTTAATTAATCTGCTAAACCAACTTATTAATTACCAACTCAATTCCCAGAATATTTAGCATGTCAAGTTACTGTCTCAGGTCCAATTAATCATGTTTATTAGGCCCACATATTTAGTCCGGCTTGTTTCGGGCTGGCTTTTGTTAACCATTTGATTTTTACTAAAATCATGTTAAGATCATGCCGAAGTGAACAGGCCCATGAACAACTCGAGATTGCCCAAGCTTGAGGAAAAACGGTGTCGTTTTTCTTACCCAAAACATCATCTTCTCTATTCGCGATTTGAGTTGCCACGACCATTACCACCATGGTTCTTGTCCACCACCAAACTCAAGGCTGCAAAACCCTGCTATTACTTCCGGGCGGTGTCAACTTTACCAATCCACTCACAAACAACTCCCATCCAACAGCACACCCAAATTCACACCCGGTTCAACAAGGGAAATTCAATTAAACATAACCCGTCAATAAACACATAGAAGAAGAAGATGAATTCGGTGGCGGCAGCTTACCCACATGTCGCCGACAGCGGCTCATAAACGAGGACAGCGGCGTGCGAGAATGGGGAAGAGAGGGATCGGCACTGTGAGAGATGGCTCGTTCCTTGCCTCGCTGGTGTCGAGCTTCAACTCAACTGGAAGCAGCGAACAAAGGGATTCGAGCAGCAGGGCCTTCCCTCGCCGGCGTTGGATTCGAAGAGAGGAGATTAGAGGCAGGGATGCGTCGGTCAGTTGCAGGGAAGAGGAAGCGTGAGGGTGTGGCGGCTTTGTGTGAGGCGGCCTGAGAACAGGAAGAGGAGAAACGGTGGCCCTCTGTTGCGGTGGCGACGGATCGAAGGAGAGGAAGGGTCCGTGGCCGGGCTCCTCTTGGCTGGTGGCGGCTCAGTTCCTCGGTGGTGGCGGTGACGTCGTCTGGCCGCAGCGGCTGTGGAGAGGACTCGACGGCGTCGTCGCGTCGTCGAAGGAGGAGGAGGAGAAGAGATGGTGAAGTGGTGGCGACGAAGGGAGGAAGGGATGAGGAAGGGGTTGAGGCGGTGGCGCCTTGCTGCAGGGGAGGACGACGATGGCTGCAGCGGCAGCAGGGGAGAGAGAGTGGATGAAGGCGGCGGACTGAGGAGGAGAGGAGAAGAGAAAAATGGAGGAGAGGAGTTGGGGGATACCGGTGAAGAGAGGAGAAAAGAAAGAAAAGAAGAAGGAAGATGGTGGAAGGTGGGGAGGAAGTGGGAGAAAAGATAAGATGGAAAGAAAAGTAGAAGGTGGAGAAAGTGGGTGTGGCCGGTGGTGCCTAGGAAGAGAAGAAGAGAAGAGAAAGTGGAGGAAGAAGAAGATAAGGAAAAAGAAAAAATATAGGAGGAGACAAGAGGAGTGGCCGGCAGGAGAAAAAAAATCAGGAGACAAAAGAAAGTGGAAGAAAAAGGAAAAAGAAAAGAAAAAAGAAAAAAGAATTAAAAATATCTATCAATAATTGTAGGATTAGGCAGAAAAATCTGAGCCAGCAAAAGACCTATATGCCCTTCATACTTCTCTTGTGTTCCAAAATATCCTAGGGGCATAATCGTCTTTTCGAAATTCCGTCCCAGTCCGAAAATACAACTTGGGCTCGGAAAATCTGATTAATTCTCTCGAGCGTTGCCCAAGTCTCGGAATTGAAAACCGAGGCTCGGTTAGCCGTGTAAAATTCTCGGAAGTTAGTTCCGAGGCTCGGTTACGCAGATACTCCATAACGTCGTATGTCCTTGGCGATCGGAATGAAGCTTGGTTACTCCCGGTAAAATTCAGAAAACTCGGTGCGGTAGAATTCTCGGTTACAACGATAAAATCTATTTACCGTTGTAAAAGTTAAAACGACTCGGTGAAATCTCAAAAATTTTACCCGGGTCGTTACAGGATTTACAAAAGCACACTACTCTCGCGAGCATCGTGTCTCATATAGTTCATGCAACAACCACCAAACCAACAGGCGAAGGTGAGGCATACATACTTGTAGGGTGAAATATCTCTTTGTTGGTAAATTTTTGCGGTAGATAAAGAACAGTTCTGCAAGTTAAATCTTCCTCCATGGCTTTTGGCTCCCATGATTTTATTTGAGATACCAAAAAAAAGTGAGAAAAACTCCAAACGGAGAGAAACAAACCCATAAAAAAGTGGGAGTAACTAATACAACTAAAACAGAATAGAAAAAAAAATTAACTGAAAGGAACTTTGGTGGGGGGTTCACCGCCGGAAAAAAAGTTGACGGCAACCCCAATCTGTAGATCTAGGATTTTCTCTAAGAGGTAAAAAGAAAAGAAAACCCTAAGAAGTTATTTACCCCCAATCTACTTTGATTTATCTTTGGCTTTTGAGGAGTTTTATTTTTTAATTTTTGGTCGAAACACACCATGCATTAATATTTGAAATAGAGTTTAGTAATTCCTCCTGTAAATTTACAAACTGAGGCACTAGGCTTTTACTTATTGGGCCAGCCCAATAGCACATACATAGTTAACCTAAGGTGACATCACAGCATTAATACATACATAGTTAACCTAAGGTGACATCACAGCATTAATCAGTAACAAGCAATACACAACTGGCTCTCATGGCTTCAAACAGTGGGCTGATGTTGAAGATAAGCAACAAAGTCGGATAATGCTAGTGTCGCCCACGTGTCTATGCACTACAATATATGCATCCAGGATGACAATTTTTTAAAAACACTCATATAGAGTTTTGAAAGACCACTACCACTCTCGTCGTCTTCCGCGTTCGACCTTGCACACAACCGTCACCATCAGGGTTGAACACAAACTGAAAACTCAAGAAAAAACAAAGGAAGACAAATAGCTTCCAACACTAGAGGCACACAGGTACAATTGATGCTTCCAAACAATGTTACCTTGCTCGACGTAATAATTTTTACTGGAAAAGATGATTATTGCCAGAAAAAGATCTGAAGGAGCACAAAGACGAGGTCATTCGGAGAGATCCACGTCGTCTCCGTGTGAATTCCTTGAATTTTGAGCTACCCTAACTTCTTCGTCTTCACATATTATGACAAAAAAGAGTTGAACTTGATTTATTAGGTCATAGGTGTTAACACATTACATGTAATGCTCCTCCTAAGGAAGTCGTACTTATAGAACTATATTATTACATTGCAAGAATTGGAAGTGAAGGTCAATATCTATCATACGAAACTATTGCCTTGGCTAGTTATTGCACAATGTAGAAATTTCACCAACAATTCATCTTGCAAATAAATTGGCTCACATTATGACTCTTATTGAAACGCCCCGACCCGTATTTACCGTACACAGTAAACACAAGCCGGAACTGTAACAACCCAACCAAGATAAGACCAGCATACAGTGTACACAACAAATATCCAGGCTCAACAGCACATAATAAAAACATCATAAATGACAAAACCGGCCCAATGGCCCAACAACAATAATAATATGCACAGCGGAAGACTTTAAAACTCACATGACACTGTATGCGACACAAATGCAAACTATGGATCCGAGCCCTGTCCAAGGGATAACGCCGCAGCCTGTCTAGAGTGCATCAAACCTGTACCAAAAATAACTCATCCTACGGGATGAAAGCCCGCAGGTGAGGGGTGAGTCCGAAGTGCTCACTGACGAAGGAAAGACAATCAATATGAACACTAAAATTACTCAAGTCGAAAACACAGGCTAAACAGCCCAACCAAAAGACTCGACCCAAAATCGGTCCAAGACCAAAAGACTCAAGTAAAATCCAATTATCCAATTTTATCTTACCGGGCCCCGTCACGGATAAGCTAGGGTCGTACCAGGTTATCAACCTGTTCCTGGTGCCAGATCAAAAAGAACCCGGGATCAACATCCCAATAACAAACTCAGGGATCAACATCCCAATCAAACCGGCATCAACATGCCCATCACAAGTAACCCAGATCATGGCCACCACAAAACAGTCTCAAACCATCCGGTCGTACCTCTACTTACCACGTGACAATTATATTATCAACATCAAAATCGAATCACAGGGATCGACATCCCTAACCTAAAATACCGGGATAGACATCCCATCCAAAATACCAAGGATCGACATCCTTGTCACAATTTATTATTTAATCCTTTATACTTAATCCAAAAGACACAGAAAATCGACACGGGGATAAACATCCCAAAAACAAAACAGAACACCGGGATAAACAGCCCGAACCCAAACACAGCTAAACCACAGCATCCAACAATGCAATAACACCAAACACAATAACCGAGTAATATAGGCACATATTGAAGGAAATCCATCCTCACCTTGGCCGATTACTCAACTCCGGAAATAATGACCGGTCCGATGCCGGCTCCTCGGGAAACTGCCCGATATCCAAACCTATACCACAAAACCATATATACACATAAATGCACATAATCGGTATACTATGATGCCAAACTGCGTAATAACCCATCCCTGTTCATATTCTTTATTATTTCCATTTACCGAAAATATTTACCGTACGTATTTCCGAATATAGTTTCGGTACCAAACTTTAATTAAAATTCTTTTCAAAATATTTTCATAAAATACTTATAATTTTCCAAGACTATAATCTCCATAATTTTTCCAGAAAATAACAACCTATTTATAATTTTCATAAAATATATATAGTATTCATCTTTTCTAAATATATATAGTAATAATATTTTTCAACACAAAATATAATTAACTTTAATTTCCAAAATACATATTTATATACATATACCACAATCATAATTTTCCAGACGAAATAATATACATATTAAATTTCCAGAAATTATTTTTCAAGGTATATATACTTTTCCAATTAATAATAGTTTCCAAAACAAAACTTAATTATTTATCAAGTAAATATATTTATATTTTATTAAAAATACCAGAGTTAAATTAAAAATAATTTTTTAAAAATAAATATATATTTTTTTTCCAAAAATAAATACCAAAATATTAATAAATATATATATATAATTTGTTTTTTTTAATAACCGGACTGGGCCAAAACAGTCAAGCCCAGCCCCATACCACAACCAGCCCAACCAAGGGCCCAGGCGCAAGGTCCAGCCAAGGCATCAGGCCCGTGGCACAGACCCGCCTAGCCCAAGCCTAGCGCTCAGCCCAAGATCCAAGCACCCATGTCCAAACAGACGCGGGTCAACCCGACCAGCACACGGATACTCACCTTGGGGACGGCGGCGACGGCGCGACGCAGCGCGAGGATGGGTCACGAGGCGCGGCGAGAGGCGGCGACTCCAAGGGCGGTGCAAGCTCGGCGCGAGGCGGCGCGGTGGCTGAGCAGCGGCGCAGAGAGTGAGGTCCGCGGGTCTGCCGACGGGTCAAGGGCCTCTGACGGCGCGTCGAGGGGCGGAAGGCGACGGGGTCAGCGGCTGCAGGTCGGCGACGGCACGGCGACCCTCCTGGCGGCGGTGGTGAGGCGAGAAAACGACCGGAGCTGCTACCGGTGAACAGTAAAGGCCCGGAGAAGGTGGTGCACTGTTACTCCCTTTTTTTCTTCCATTTTTCTTCCATTTCCGATTTTCCTTTTCTTTTTCTTTCTATTTTCTCTGTTTTTTTTTCATTTTCTGTTTTATTATTATTTTTTTCTTCTTTTTTTTTCCTCTCTGTTTCCTTCCTTCTTCCGATTTTCTTTTTTTTTTCCTTTTTTTCCCCTCTTTTTTTTTCTCTCTTTTCTTTTCTCTCTTTTTTTTCCTCTCCTTTTCTTTTCTCTTTTTTTTCTTTCTCCTCCTCTCTTCTTCTTCTCCTCTGCCTTCTCCTTTATAACCGTAAAATTACTGTTCAACCTGTGATTTACTATGCAGAGTGTGATTAACCAATAATGCAGGCGGGTCCGATCCGGACCAGAAAATAACTGATATCCCCTTAGTTATTTTCCGGTGTGATTTTCCGAGAAATTCCGAAACCCGAAAAATACCAACTTAGTTCCGAAAAATCCACGGGAAAATCACGAGCGCGGGAAAACCCTCGGTTTCGAAAAACGACTCCCGATTTACCTTGAATTAATTACCCAAGATTAATTCAACAGTAAATCACTGTAGAAAGACTTCTACAGTCCCGGTAAAAATAAAAAATTTTACCCGGACTGTTACACTTATGCCTAAAGAATCCCAATGTGTGACAAAGCGTTGTTTATAGGAGTATTTTTCTTTTTACCGGAAATATTATTTATAACGTGTGTGCTAAAATTTTTTATGATAGTTGGAAAAAAAATTATATGCATAGTATAAATTACTTTGTTGTGTTGTCACGCGCTAGGACCTCAATTGTTGCGCCACTTACCAAGTCCCTGGCCTCGTGGATTTGTGGTCCTATATATATAATATGCTTTTAATGTTCTATTTTTTTTTAATTTTCCATCAGGTATCGAGCTTTGCCCCGATTAATTCAAATTCGACGCGAATCACGCACATGGGTGTGGTGGATGCGTCTACCAATGGGAATTTTTGCGTACATGAATACTCAAACATGAGACATTGCTTAAGAGAAACCTCATTCCATTTCTTCTAGCATAGTCCCCAACTCCGATATTTAAGTTTTTTTATTTCTTTTGGTCGGTTATCACCCGTTATTTAAGCATTTTTACATATTATATTAGAGATATAATTCCATAATAAATCGGTCTCCCCCCTCCATCATGGCAGGTTTTGGAAAATTTTTAATTATAATTTCTTGCCATGGTTGAAGCGGCCCGACCCGTATTTACCGTACACAGTAAACACGTGCCAGAACTGTTCTTACTACAGTAGCAGACAGTACATACAATATAAAATACAATACAAGCAATCCCCAAATACAACAACCGTCACCAGATCCCGGGGACCATTATTCAAACCATAACAGCAGTAGCAGAAAACATATGATACAACAACATGTAAAATACAGCAACATAAAATAATCAGCAGCGGAAGACTTAGAATGAGATGCAGCGGAGGTATGGATCCGGGGTCTGGTGGAGTAGAAACAGTAGCTGGCCGAACCACGTACCTGTACTACGAGCAACTCATCCTACGGGATGAAACCCCGCAGGCGAGGGGTGAGTCCGAAGTGCTCACCGACGAAGGATAAACAGTAATATGTAGGCAAACACAATACTTTCGAAGTAAAATTCCAGCAAAAGACATAACAGAGAAACATCCAGAACACAACTGAGCCAAGACCAAAAGAATATTTATTATTACCAATTTTATCTTTCGGGGCC
The DNA here is from genome assembly GCA_028386065.3 of Turnera subulata. Taxonomy (NCBI): domain Eukaryota; kingdom Viridiplantae; phylum Streptophyta; class Magnoliopsida; order Malpighiales; family Passifloraceae; genus Turnera; species Turnera subulata. Next base: position 345,815 of record JAKUCV010006932.1, on the reverse strand, counting down.
CTGTCACTGGACAAGCTAGGGTCGTACCTGGTTATTAATATGTTCCGGGTGCTAGATCAAACCAAGAGAACCCAGGGATCGACATCCCAAAAATATAGATCCCAGGGATAGACATCTCAAAAATATAATCACGGGATAGACATCCCAAGCATAGACATGCTTATCACAAGTAACCCAGATCATAGCTACCACAAAACAGTCTCTAACCATCTAGTCGTACCACTACTTTCCTAGTGACAAATAAGTCGTCAACACAACTTCCAATTATCCAATTATCTCATCATATCAGTGTGTCCACAATCAACAAATCAACAACAACAACAACAATACCACAATCAAACTCAATTGGCTCAGCAGTTCAATCAGGCAAAATAATCACAGAAAAACAAACACAGTATCATGTGCAACATATCAAAGGTTATCCATCCTCACCTTAGCCGATTTCCCTACTCCTGAAAGTCCTCAAACTGTCCCGGCTCTGGTTCCTCGGGATACTGCTCGTTATCAGCTCCTAAATAGCAAACAATAGCATATACTCACATAAGATGCACATAAATGCAAATGATGCTATACCGTAAAAATAAAACCTAAACTGGTTCATTTACGTCCCGGTGAAACCCCATTATCATCATCATTCACCATTTATTTTCCAGTGTCAAAATACACTATATTTATACCCGGTTATTATTCCGGTATAATACTTTGTTAATACCCTTTCCAAAATATTTCCATAAAGATAATTATTACTATCACTTATTTTCTTTTCCAAAAATCATAATTATCATAAAATAATTTTTTTTGAATTAGTCACACCTATATATTTGCGGTATACTTTAATCATATCATTTACTAAAATATCTTTCATAACGTTATTTATATACATATATATTTTTCCCAAATTATTCCCGTATGCATAAGTATTAATTATTTTCCATATCTCATATTTTCCCAAAATATTTCCATAATTTAATTTTTCAATATAACCATATCAGATTTTATTTTATTATTATTTTTTTATTTTTTTAAATCTTGGACTGGGCCATGAACAGTGCTGTCCAGCCCACTACATGGAGCCCAGATAGGCCCACGCAGCAGGCCCAGCGCACAGTAGCCCAATAGAGCCACCAACCCAACCCAAACTCAAGTCCAACCACTCAAACTCACAGCCCAGCTCTAAACTAACCAACCCAACCCATACCAAGCCCAAGCGCAAGCCCAACATGCCAACCCAACCCAAAATCCATATTCATCCAACCCGGGTCAACCCGTGACCCAACACAAAGGAGCGGGTCAGGCTCGACCCATCCGGGTCGTCCCCAACCTTAAACGAGTCTGCAGCTCACCTTGTGTGGTTGCAGACGGCGGTGGCGCGACGACGAGGCACGAGACGAGTGGCAGGCGACGCGGCGTGCAGGTGGACGGCAGGAGGCACGACTGCAGGTGGCGGCTTGCTCGTCGTCGGGTTGTTGTGAGCCTCCTCTCGGCGGCGGCGACGCGAGAGAGAAGAAGGGGAAGACGGCGAAGTGGCGAGACCCGCAGGTGGCTGCCGATGCTGCAGCTCCGGGCGACGGCGATGTCGATCTGCAGGCGGTGCAAGGAGCGGGTTTGCAGGCGCTCGTCGGGCCGTCTGGTGCGTCGGCGAGGAGGAGAGGAGCGTCGGCTGGGTTCGGTGGCGCGACGGTGTTCTCGATCTGGTGCTTCACGGTGAAGGCGCGACAGCGTGCGAGGGAGGAGGAAGCAGTGGTGGTGATGCTGCGCGTGGTGGCTGCACGTGGTGGTGGCTGGGTGGTGTTCACGGGTTTAGGGATGGCCGGCGGTGGGGTGTTGTGCTTGTTTTTGCTTTTCTCTCTTTTTTTTTTTTCTAGTTTGCTTGAATGTTGTTTGCAGGTTTGTACTGAGGGTTGGAGTTACAGAGAAATTTGCAGAGGCAAGTGGAGGTGTTGTGCACTGGGGCTGAAGACACGGGAAAAGAAAAGAAATCACAGGCTACACAGGGAAGTCACGAACAGCACAGGTAAGCGGCGGCTGCGTGACTCAATCATGCAGTCGTGTACCGTCCGAACCAGAAAATAACTGTAATGCCCCCTTGACTTAATTTCTGGCCCGATAATTCGAGGTTAAACCTGACTTTTCTTAAGATTCCTAAACCCGAAAAATATCAACTCTGGTCCGAAAAATCCGCAGAAAAATCGGAAACGTGAGGTAAGGGTCGGTTTCAGAATCCAATGCATAATTTACCCTGAAATAATTACCCAAGATTAATTTCATTAGGTAAATTACTGTACAAAGTTTTTTTACAGTCCCGATAAAAACATAAATTTTACCCGGGCCGTTACAATGGTTACTATGTTTACTTTGGAAAAAAAATTTTCCATACAAAATAGAAATAATGCCCTCACCGTTATCCCTTGTCTTTTTGTTCTTTGTTTTATAAGAAAATTATTTTTTAATTTTCATTATGCTTTTCTTAGGGTTAAAAAATCTTTTATGTCCCTCTAGTTTCTATTTGTTGTCCCTTCTTGTGTTTCAGGAAAGTGAAGGCCACCATGGATAGAGTGTGATTTGAATGTCTAGGTGGCTCATTCTTTATTGCATGAAGTGTTTTGATTTTTTTTTAAAAAAAACTTAGTTGAACTAGGTTGTTATTTTTCCATGGATTAAAAAACAGGGGAGGTGATCATGATCGATGGAGATGGAAAAAAAGGAGCGGTAGTGTGAACCTAGGTGTAAAAGTGAGAAGACAAATGAAGAAAAATTGGCGGCAGAATGCAAATGTAATGGCAGATTCAGCCAGCGCAGAGGGTGGGTGCGTTATGGTACCGAGGTGACGGTGGGTGTGTTATAGTTTAGGGGGAGTATTATTTTTTTTGTTCTTTTGTTTGATTTTTATGTTTTGTTTTGGAGGGTTTAAATAAGGGTTTTTAAAAATTAATATTTAGAAAAAAGAAAAAAACTTAAAAGTAATTAACAAATAGAGAGACTATAAGACACACCAGACACGTGTCATTACCTCATTGAATCCAATTATAGTAAGGAAAAAAGACAATGTGTCCTCATAAATCGGGACTTGGGATATAATGTAAGTGAAATAAAAAACGAAAACGGACAATAAATATAAAATTGATTAACTAGAGCGATAAAAAAATTTAAACGGATAGGGAGAAGAAAATATGGAGGGAACGAAGATGAGGAGGATGAAAGAGGAGATTAATGTGTAATTCTTTATAAATAAGAGGAATTAAAATAAAAGGAATGATGTATTGTGTTATTTAGAATTGAAAAGAAATTGACATGGAAACATAAATAGTATAAAATTATATAAAAAAAATATCTTATTTATCATATACGTGAGGATGACTTTGTTTAAAAAAAGAAGAAATTCTCCCCGAATTCTCTCTTTTTTTGGGAATATTGAGTTTTGTGGCGAGGGAATCATTTCTCCCCCATTTCAGAATTTCCAAACAAGAGAATTTATATAATTTTTCCCCAATTTCTCTTCCTCCAATTTTTTCCTTCTGTTTTATCTCTTAACTAACTAAATATTCATTTAAAATGATCCCATCATATTTTCTTTTTTTTTTAAAAAAAAATTAGAATTCTAGAAATATTTACAACCTCAACCCACAAATCACCCACCGACATCAATCTCATAACTCCTTGAAATCTAAGTGAGAGGAGAAGCCACTATATTATGACTTATGAGTGTTGGCATTACATGACATTTTCAAGTGAAGTAACTAAATATTTTTACAACTAATAAAAAATAAACAACATTATGCTCTCTTTCTCTTTATTTATTTAAGTTATAGTGGGCCTAACTTGTTAAATCTCAAGGCATACTGAAAAATTATTTTACTTCAGAAACTCATTTCTATGTAATAGTTGTTCTTATGAATATTAATTCTATAGCACCAAAGAATTTAATATTTATGGAATGCGAAGCATCACAAAAATACCAGCATAACATCACAGTTACACTACACTCGACCCAACGGGACCAAATGAAGGCTTTATGGAATATACTTTCCTAATCCTTGACGTTTTCACTACAACTTGCTTTGTCAAGAAAGACCAAGAGAGGCGGAAAATGGAGCACAACTTGCTTTGTTACTGGATTCTTCTTTATATCTGTCCCCAAAATCTTTTGTTGTCCAACACCATCTCTGTTCTCTGTCTCTCTATGTTTCTCATTGGTGGCTTCTCGCTAACTTCTTTTTGATTTTTTAATCAAGTTGTTGTGTAATATCTCCCACTATACAGGCACAGCAGAAGGCAACCAACCAACCAACATCTCACAACACATCAAACATGAACCCCAAACTGGGAAAGTGAAACGAAATAAGTAGAAGAACAAAGTGAACAACTACCACTACTACTACTATAATAAAGTCTAACTGGGACACACACACAATAAAATTACCATATTCTTAAAACCAACCACTGTCTTCCTATCCACCTCCTCCTACTCTCTCTCTCTCTCTCTTTCTCTCAGTTTCTTGACTTGCAATTGGTGGGGTTTTTCTCTATCTTTCTTGATCCCTTCTTTCCATTGGATCTGGAAAAATAGGAAAAAAAGGAAAAAGAGAAACAATTTTATGGTTGTAGTGTTGTAGTCCTCTCTCTCTCACACACACTCTGATCAAAGTTGAGTACCACTAGGGTTTAATTGGCTCATGATAATTCCTCCCTAGATTTGGCAAAATGCCGCCATTCTCACTCCAGACCTGTCCCTCTCTTCTTATCTTTATTTAGCAACAAACCCCGTCTCCTCTCTTTACATGCTGGTTTATTCTCTGCACCCAAAAAAAGTTGAAAGAGATAGATAGATAGAGATAGGGTTTTTTTTTCTTCGAAGAACCGTAGTCACTTGCTCTCGGCTGTTTGGAATTTGATTTGCGGGTGTCCTCTTCTTTTGCTAGTTTTAGTGGCCAAAAAAGAAAGAAAAGAAAAAGAGATGGCCAGAGAAAAGATTCAGATCAAGAAGATAGACAACGCCACGGCCAGGCAAGTCACCTTTTCAAAACGGCGAAGGGGGCTGTTCAAGAAAGCCGAGGAGCTTTCTGTTCTCTGTGATGCGGATGTTGCTGTCATCATCTTCTCCTCCACTGGAAAGCTATTTGAATACTCCAGCTCAAGGTGTCTCTTTCTTCTCCCATCTCTTTCTACCTATGCTCCTAGCTACTTCTTACTAGCTACTACTACTTGCTTTTGAGGAGGGATGATGATCATCATTTCTAGGAGTCTTTAAGAGTGAGAGATATGGAGAATTTCTAGGCTGTTCGTTTCCTTTTGAGAGTATAAGAGTACCCCACCATTTTCACTGGAAACTTTTAGGACTGCGTATGTGGTTCTCTTTCTCTCTACCTGTGTTCCAGCAGCTGAGCTGCCTGTGCTTGTGTTGGGTTTAGGTCGTACAATATATTATATTATTGCAATGCACAGTTGAGCTTAATAAATAAATAAATAAATACTATTATAGGTTTTAGAGTGAGGGTGGTTGGTGCTTTCGAGTTCCTAACACCGATTAGTGTCACCTACCTCACGGATATCTTTTTACTGTTCTTGACAGGATACACTCTAGACTTATGGAGTTGAGTTTTTTAGTAGACTGCATCATTACTTCAGTCTTGTACTTTGCTAACTTTTGTTTTTTTTGGTCTCACATTGCGTTGATAATAATCTGGATTATATCTTCGCTGCTACTGCCTTCATGATACATGGTTGTAATTCTCTCACGAAACTACATGTTGTTTGTTTGTGAGGACTCATTGTTTGCTCTTGGCAATTTCTGGTCCATCTTTTATCCTCTTTCTTCTGCTTCTTCTATAGGTTTCTAGTCTTATCCTTCCATAGACAATAATGCTTGGCATGTTCCTGATACAAAAGATGACGGTGATTGTCCTTTTTATTTCTTCCACTTCTGTTTAATTGCTGGATAAGGAGATAGTATATCTAGGTGTCATATATCATTAAAGCATTTATGTAAAATGAACTGAGAAAGATTGCTTTGGGAGGAGAAGATCTACAGGCCCGGAAAGTAAATTCCGATAATCATATATAGTACATTATATTGGAGCAAGTAGCAAGAGAAGGGACCAGCATCTGTTAGCGTAGTTATGATTAAATTCCCAGTCCGCTCATGGTTGAGACTTTTTTTTGTCCTTAAAGATGGTCTGACTTTAATATGTATCACCTGATAATGGAATGAACAAATGCTATAGATATGACTATTGCATTGGGCAAGCTAGATTCCCTTATTATTTCATGCACGGGGCCATAATCGGACAACAGTTGATGAACTTAAGACCCCAGATTTCTGAAAAGTTATTGCCTTGCTAGAAAGTGACAAGTGATATAGCATATTATCTCTTATCTTCCTTCAATTCTGTGATCCAAAAACCAGCTCAAGTCAAAGAGCGGCCGAAAGACTCAACTATCCAAGTAGGACATTTTCTCTCATTAAGAATCTTATCATATTTCAAACTTCTTTTGGTTTTATCATAAAATGTTGGCTATTGACTAGAAAACTGCTAGCTAGCATGGCTAGTGCCAATCACACAAAATAGACTTTCCCTGTTGCATTAAAATCCTCGCTTCAAGCTTCCTCATGTCAATAGTAGATCGTATACTAACACTTTCAAATATGTCGAGTCATGTGGAGAATTGCTTTGTGTGGAAACTAGGCAAATGGAAAGCAAATTGAATATGGTAAATCACTGGAAGATTAATCGAGGATGTAAACTTATGGAAGTTAACATCTTATATTCTAATGTTGGAAAGTACCAGCAATTTGATGCAAACATAATATATATGTGGGGCCTAGATCATAGTCCTCGAAATATGCTATATTTGGGTTAGATGTAGCACAGTGGTGTCCTCTTGTAATCACATGTAACATGACTTATTAGTGTCTGTGGAGGGTGCATGTTTTTTTTGTCCTCTTTCTCCCCTTTGCATTGTATTCTTGCTTATCCCAATACCCTTTTTGGGCATGCTCTGATGTCAATATTCTTTAAGCAACAAGCTTATTTTTTTGTAGGATTTGCCTTCTTTCCCTTTTTTTCTTTTTGATATGCTCATTCCATGTACTTTACAGTGAGAACACTTTGGGATGATAGCAGTAACTTGGCAAATATTGTACTAGCAAAATTGGGAAGTCTCATAAGGGTATTCCAGCTCTGTCTTGCTTGATGAAGATGCATGTCTTTTTGACAGCATAACAGCATAATGGAGTATTAGAATCTGTTTTGAGGCTAGAAATATTCCATTGTTTGGAAGTCATTCGAGACATGCTTCTCCTCTTACGTACATTGCAATGCACAGTCTCTAATGATCCTGCGACTGTGGTGTTATGTTGGCATGTTAAACCAAACTTTATGGGCTTAATTTTATTAGATATAGGAGTATGTGTTTACTGGTTTAATAGTCCAAGTCCTGTTAAACTAAAGAGTCTTTGACTTGTTGGTTGTGCATGGAGCATGCCCAGTTTGTAGGGTTCCGACTGAAGCACAAGAGAGTAATAGTGTGTTGACGGGGATACCCTTCTAGCATCACAAAAAAAGGTTTAGTGTACCAATTAAAAAGCACCAATCATGTCTACAAGAGTGTTTGTCTGTATAGGATTTAGATTCAAACAGAATTTTATTTCTTTTTAGAGTGATTCATTCATTGTTCATTACCAAACTATAAGATTTGTTGGTTCTAACATGCTTTGACTTGTCAATTTGCATAGAAGTGGTATAGTTTTGTTAGTGGCCTGAGAAGGGGCCTTTAGTTTTATGAATATTTATTTGGAGAAAGCCAGCCAACCAACCAACATCATATTGTGAGGAAGAGAGAAGTGTTTTTAAGGGAATGAAGAAAACATTTGAATGTGAGATGAAGAAAAATGCATGATATAAATCCTTTTAGGTTGCAAACTTTGGGTATGGAATTTGTGCATATTAACGAAAATGACTTACTTAGTGGTAATTTTGATCACCTCAACCTATAGCTAACATGTCATGAGAAGTCTGTAAGCTTAACTTTTGTCAGAATGTGCATACTGTGGCTTAACGTCATGTGGGAAGTCAAAAAGAGAAAAATTAGAAGGCAATCCTGTGTATAGTAGCATTGCAATAGATGAGAAAAGGAACTATAATGATAAGTAAAAATTAACAATGTGTGTGTTGAAGGAGGATGGGAAATGTTTTTGATATTTCTTAATAAAAGAGGGAAGATGTTGATCTTTGACAATATTAGATGACGTTAATTGTTATTCTTCAACTAGATCCTTATAATTATTTAATAATAGAAAGAAATATCTAGCAAACAAATGCTGTATTTGTGTCTCATCTAGCCAGACATTACTATATTATTTAGGTTATTTTGATTGTTTTCTTAATCTTTGTGTAGAAATCCTAAATGTCATTCTTTTTGAAACCACGGAAGTAAGAATTTACCTCATTTATCTCATGTAGAAATGTTTTTTTTTTTCAAAGAAGGAGAAAGGAAATAGGGTCAATTAGTCCCAACCCCTCTCTTTTCCTTCAAAATACCTCTTATTAAGAGGGGAAGCAAAAAAAATATTTATATTTATGGCTTTTAATTATCTATGACCATCCACTCCTCCCCTTTAACCAAACACAAAAAGATGTATAACTCTTATTCCCCTCATCGATTTATCCAAACAAGGTTAGAAATTCATGTTTCTTCTCGAAATTTTGGTTAATTGGTCATTCCTTTGCATTCTATGTATTGTGATTGCTTAGCTCCGTAGTCAAGCAAATCAGCTGTTATTGGTAGGAGGGTGGTGGATGAAATCAAGATTATTTCAGCATCAGCAACTTGTAGGCCTAGAACATGTATTTCATCTTAGTAAGCTAGTTATTATAACATGCCATTATGCCTTTTGAGGGTATCAAGCCAAGTGGGCTTACTCGGCATTTATTGACCCTTTATTACCTTTCATCTCACAAGTTTGAAATCATCAATGAATGAAAAAGGTAAAGAATTTTCAGAAGATGAATAATTAGGGAGTACTCTCATAGATCCTTTTCATATTCAGGGTAGGCAGTGATAACTTGGTTACTGCCATTAGTTTTTTTTATATGATTTTACTATTTTCTTTCGTAATGTCTCAGCACATCCATACCACATATCCTTTTCACTGTTTAACCTCTTGTAGATTGTCTAAACCAAATTCCATGTGATTTTGGACTCCAATTCCTTTGAGTTGCATTTGTCCAACCTGAGTTTTCCCTCCATGATCAAGATGCTTATTTTCTTTCTTTTGTCTTTGATCTTTTTTATTGCCAACCTTTCTTGAGACCTTAAAAATTCATTAATTTTGAGGTTGGATTTCTACATTGCCACTGTTTTTCTTTCAATTGGAATATGGCCTCCTGGGGTCTTTCAAAGGCTTTCCATACTTTACTTCATTTCATTTGAAAATTAGATTTGCTCCACCAAAAGGGAAATGAGTGAAGTTTGGAGTTGACGATGCTGATCAGCAATAGTTTGATGGATATCCCCATTCTTAGGCACTTTGTGGTTCAGTGATAATTTTTGTATTAAGCATTTATTTGTGTTCTTGGTGGGAAAACGCTATCCCCTCTACTCTATTTCATCACTTTTGGACAAATTTCAAAGTCATTGCATTTTGTTATTTCTACAAATTGACAACAAAATCACTTGGAAAAATTCCTGAAAAGATGACCTTTTTGTTACTTTTCTTGTTGAAGCATGAAGGCAATACTAGAAAGGCACAATTTGCACTCAAAGAATCTTCACAAGTTAGAACAACCATCTCTTGAGTTGCAGGTCAGTCGTTTACTTTCTATTCTCAGTGTGCTTATTAACCTTAAGCCTTGGATCGTAATTTCTTGTGATAGAGAGTTGGGTTTTGTGTTCATGTCTCATGGAATCCAACATTGTGATCAATGGAAGATTTGAACAATGTCACTTTGATTAACATTTTGTGCTGAATAGTCATGGTGATAGTGCATGTGTTAAATCCCTTGCGCAATGTTTATGCCTGTCAACGAAAAGTCATGAAATATTTTAACTTTTAATGGTTGCCGCAGAGCTATCCATTCCAGCTATATGGTTTTAGAATTATGAAATCTAGCAGTCCTTCTTTGTTGTTTACATTAAAACATGTCTACTTGTCCTCTTAGGTGGAATAAAATATCCTAGTCTAATTTTGCTTCATTATCCATAAACAACAAATACGAATCAAGCTGTAGAGCAATGTTGAAAAAAATACTTAACAATAGCCAGTTTTAAGGATGAGGATGCTGTGTCAATATTATGGAGACTTCTCTGAAAAATCAATGGTCGTTTGTTAAGTAAACTTTGTTTGCACTGTTAATTTCATGGAAGTATCAACATGTTTGGTTATATCAGAAAAAGTATTGGACATATTTGAGTACGTTGGAGATATTGTTGAAGGGCTTCTTAGATGGATGTTAAATGATCATACAGTATTTTTCATTAAATGTAGTGGTTTTGATGGAAAAAGACATATAATTAAGTTACTGAGAAGGAACTTATATTGTTTTAGTTGGTAGAGAACAGCGACTACACGAGATTGAGCAAAGAGGTTGCAGAGAAAAGTCAGCAGCTCAGGTGTGTATTAGGTTTCTTGGCTATCGTTCTAGCTATTAGTTGTGCCCGTATTCGGTTGGATAGATCAATTTGCGTGCCAAAACAGGCAAATGAGGGGAGAAGAGCTCCAAGGTTTAAGCATAGAACAATTACAGCAGCTAGAGAAGTCCCTTGAAACTGGGTTAGGCCGTGTGATAGAAAAGAAGGTATGTGAAGGTTTCGCTTCTAAAGTTAAAAACTGTCTTTTAAGTCTTGCACATTGGCCTGGTGATGTTTTCTTTTTTTTTTTTTTTTTTTGGTTACTTACAGGGTGAGAAAATTATGAAGGAGATTGGTGAGCTCCAGAGAAAAGTAAGCCACTCCACTACTCTTGCATATTACTGATTTATGAGCGTAGGATCTACGTGGCTTATTCTCAATCAGAAGTTAATCTCATCATTAATTATCTGAGCAAAAAAGCCAAATATATAATTCAACTGAAAATTAAGGATTTCTTGAAAGGGACAAGAAGAATGGTTTTTCTTGCAGCAAGTATCTCAACTCTTCATCAAGCTGTCCTAAGTAACTTTGGCAATATTTGTTTTGCTAATTCTTTTGAATTTTATGTGCAATTTTACAACAGGGAATGCAATTGATGGAAGAGAATGAGCGACTCAAACAGCAAGTACGCTGCTCTCTCTCTCTCTCTTACTCTCATGTTGCATATGCTTATGCATGACTGTACAGCAACAAGTTGGGTTATGTGTTCTTCAGTCAAATTAAATGGTAATGCTGCGTGGTGAAGGTGGTGGGGATATGCAAGAATGGGCCAAGGCAGGGGGGTGCTGATTCCGAGAATATTGCTTACGAGGAAGGGCAGTCATCAGAGTCCGTCACCAACATCTCCAACTCAAACGGTCCTCCCCATGACTACGAAAGCTCTGATACGTCTCTCAAGTTGGGGTTAGTTTCCCAGACTTTTTTACTTTTTTTCTTTATTTCTGCACATTCGTCCTCCGGTGCCATAGTAGCCTGATATCTATTTTCTACTTTTGGACTCTCGCTATTTCCATTGCCAAGTTGAGTCTGAAACTTAGATGTTTTGCAACTATATATAGTTCCCATCAGCCAGATTTATTTGATAATAAATACATAAAATACCTGCGGAAACTTTTTCCTTTCATGAAAGCTTGAAAATTCTTGTCTTTCATTTAGAGAGTATATGTGCAGAATAGATAGATATTTTACTAGTCCTTTTAACATTTCTTTTTTACTTTATTTAACTTTTTATATATGCAGGTTACCGTATTCCGGGTAGATGAGAGGGTTGTACGGAAGATCGTTTTGTCATCGAAGTACAGTGTATGAAATGGTTGAGAAACTCGATTGGGATATAAATATGACCATTACTTAGCCCGATGACTTGAGATAGCCATAGGCACATGTTTTTTTACATGCCTTCAACATTATCCGTCTCTTTGCCTGTAAGCTGTAACTTGTACTCTTTTCTTATTAATTAATGTACTACTTACTTACTTATCGGTCCCTATCGAGGAAATGGGTTCTCCTTGTAATGCTTGTTATTACTATCTACTCCTGTTAGAAACTTCCCCGAAGCTTATGAGCCTGAGTGAAGAGACTAATTGTGGTTTGCAAGAAATTGTTCCCACCCAACACAGTTTTTACTTGGTTCAAGTTTTGTAGGTTCCTTTCTCCTAATCGGGCATTACCCATGTTCTATTCCCTTCTCATTTGAATCTATTGTTTAATGATGTGTATCTATACTGTATTTCTTATCCTAATTTTTACATACTATTTAGTATATCATGTTTTTATGCTTTGCAATTGGTTATGTTAATATAAAATAAGAAGATTTTGGGATGATATGTGGTTTCCTTTCAATATTTAAACATATAATATATCACTGCAAAAAATTCACATATGATATATAGGATTGCAATGCCATTTACTGTATAATATTTCTACCATGCATTAGCTATTTCATCTTTCATCTATAATTTATTTATATATACTCACTACCAATCGGTTCTCTTATGTCTGAATTGATAAAATTTTATGGGGTTTTTCTATCTTGTGATAAGTCACTAAAAAAGGAAATAGATTTTCACAATTAATCTGAACTTGAAAAGTCTAAACTTTTGCACTATTGTAATTAATTTGAATTTATCTAAACCTTTCCATTCATTTGTAAATTTCGAACAAATTCAGTCCGTCTCACTTTGAATTTATCTAAACCTTTCCATTCATTTGTAAATTTGGAACAAATTCAGTCCGTCTAACTATGCTGCTCATCAGCAATCAATCATAGTTGAGGTAACAAGAGAGAAAAAGATTCAATGGAGAAGGCTTTTGAGCAGTGAGACACAAAAATTTGATTAAAACAATCATAACTGTTTGTTCACATCCAAAATATTTGGCAGATACAGAACCCAAATCATTCTGGAGAACAGCCTTTTTCAAATTGCAATCTATGCGACATGGAGCACGTGTCCATAAGCCATTAATATGGCACTTTGACAATCTTGCTGCCCATCTACTCCCTTTTTGATTTTGAGAGAGCCCTCTTCCTCTGCCCGAGCATATAGGTATACATATGAGGACTGCCTGCAATGTATCAACACAGCAAATGAACTAATAAAATCAGAAGCAAAGGACAAATGTGGCCGCTAATAAGAACATACAGAATTTTGCCAGTCCAAGTTCTGTACCTGGGACATAGACTCCAAGGGTCAGAATTGCAGCGTAAAAGCTATCAACAGAGAAGTTCCATTTATTTGGCATCCTTATACCAATCCTACAGGATTTCTGCAGAAAAAAAAAACTTCTCAGAGATTCATAGTTTAAACAAATAAACTACTTCATCATTCCAAAGCTGAATTGCATGCTAGTTTATATGTTAAAATAAACTTAAAAGTCACAAATGTATGCTAAATTGTGACATAAGAGGTGCAAACTGGCTAGGCATTAAACTGGATTGACATTGACCAAACCAAAGCTTTGGAAGCCAAAGTTTTTCTTGCTTCATTGTGGTTCTTTCCTGTCATGTCTACCCACAATAGTTACATTAAAGTACTCTATAAAAAAAAAAGTTACATTAAAGTAGACTTCTTTTAAAAAAAGTAAGACTACATTAAAGTAGACTTTACACACTTTGAGAAGTTCAAATGTGATAGGAAGAATTCAAGTATATCCTTCACCATCAAACAAAGCAAAATGTTACTAACTCTTGAGGAACAGGTTTGTCATTCTGCAAGAATTCTGCGACTCTGTCAAACTAAATTGGTATTCTTTAAGCAACTAGGAAATTTTAGGCTACTATGTTTACTGTATCCTGCAAGACATTTTCCTACATGTATCAACCTATGATATATTCAGTTTAGAAAAAACATAGAGCTCTTCCACATTTTTACAGATCATCTACCAACGTGTTACCTTCATGTGTGGCAATGCAAGATATATTAGACCAACTTCACTGCTGATTCCAGATGGGTACAACAACAAAAAGGTACTATACCTGCACAGTTATAAATTATTATAAAGCAACAATAAAGAAGCTAACCGCCTCTATCCACATCCATCTAGAGAATATCATATCTGTCATACCTTAGCCACATGAGCCATGAAGGTGTAAAACCAAGTGCCTCCTTCATCCCAAAGAATGAGTACCTAATGATCTGTAAAGCAAAAAAAGTCCAAACGAACTAGAATGTCAAGGACCAACTACTATATTGCTATAGCATACATCATGAAGACTTTGAACTTAAACGAACAACATATCCATGCCTCAATCATATATTTACAGGGAAAAATCATTGCAATAAGGGGCAGATATATTTCGACATATAAAGCTGTGCCTCCTTGTATTGTGTTTCAGATAAATAATAAAATGAAAATTCTAGCAAAAAACTCAATGTAGCTTTGTTTATGCCAAAGTTAACTTCAACTATTTAAGCAAATGCAGTTGACAAGACTGCATCAAAAGTTCACCAAAACAGGAAGTCCTTAGAAGAATATATACCAGTATGTCAATACCAGAAATGCATAAATCCATGCAAATACATGCCACAAAATCCGAGCACCCAACCAATGAGAACTTCTAGTTCATTCAAGTCGTTATGCTTCACAAGCACAGAGGACAAGGTACGAACAACTCTTTAATGGCTACTGCAATACAGTCATAATAATATGATGTTTGAGCTTTTAATTATTGACAATTCCTGGTGCCATTTCATATCACCTTAGTTTACTTTGTCTTCTAGAATCCACTGATGTTCCAGCAGAAACGTAATGAAACAGGGAAAGAACCAAAACTCATAAATAAGAAAAAGGAAAAACTATGTAACTACTTTCTGACAGCGAAACTTGCCTCTGTGATTGACCAGCTGATGACCAAAGAACTAAAGAGAAAGTGCGTTTGTACCTGCATATTATCAAAAGGTATAATTTTGGTCAGATCAAACTCCAAGGAAAAATTAAAATCTCAGTCCCAACAACTTTGCCAAGTTAGAACGAGAGAGAAGATATGACCTCAGGATAAAGGTACAAGACAAGCCATGTGACATACAATCTTGAACCAATCTGCGGCAATGTAGCAGTTACTGGAGATCTCACCAATCCTTTTTCATCATACAAACCAAAATGAGAAAAGTTAGAAGCATAAAAAAAGATTTCATTTCCTTAAACTCGTTTCTGACAAGACAATGGATCTTCAAGAGGAAAAGGAAAAAAGAGCACTCACCCACCAGACCATGCAGAATCTGCTCCAAAACAAGATCGAAAAGCAGACCCAGAAGGCAAAAGAGATGAAATTTAGACATGAGGATCAATGGGAGGAAACATTTTCGGTGAAGGGAAAATCCTCTGCATGCGGCTTACCTCCATAACGGCAGCGGTTTGAGAGAGCTGGAGAGGCTTCTCGACAGCATTGTACACATGCTCATGCCCTGATTCTTTCAGGGTTTTAACAGCAAGGAACAGAACCTGAGACCTGAAACCCCGCAAAACAAAAACAAAAATTTCAGGCTGTTAGTTAACGAACATGAGACTGAGACAGAAATTGGAAGTGGGTTTTGGGGAAGGAATAGACATCTCCACTAAAGAAGAGAACTTGCCAGCCAAAGAAGAGGGTCCAGTTGTACAAACTGAGGTATAGGCGCCTGAGAAGTGACAAAACTCCAGCCATCACAAGAAACAAATAATTCAGCTAAGGCTAGAGAAGGAAGATGGATGATTGTATACGAGGAAGGCCGATGAGGCTTATAGAGTGAGTAGTGACTAGTGATATAGACAACAAGAGAGAGAATCAAAAAGACCAGAATGGAGGAGAATTTAAGAGATGTAGGTGAGACTGGTGAGCAGTGAGCTGCGCCGCTCAACCAATTTTTAATCTTTCATTTAGATCTGTACTAGTACTACTACCCCCCAATGTAAATAAATAACCAAATATAGTAATCCCCATCTCTTGCTTTCGTGATGGAGAAAAATGAAATGTCGCTTTTCTCAGTTCTCTACTTCTTAGACTTTTTAGACTTATAGACACAGAACTAAACCAAATGCAGTGTTGCTTTCACTGCTTTGCATTTGCCGTGTTCTACTCTAACTTGCCTCTCCTCTCACTCTTGATTTCTGTTTCGTTGATAACCTTTTGTCTTTTGGTAGCCTTAAGTAATGCGTTCTTCGTTCTTTCTTTCAGTAAATTTGTTCAATTAAAGAGAATACAGTTACCCACGATCAAAGAATGGACAAACACCAAAAGAACCCAGAGGCCGGAACAATTGCTCAAACGATTTATTTTAACAATAATCTTCTATACCATATTTTGTAGGAGGAGGGGGGAGTCAAGTCAAGATCTTCAAAACAATGTTATTGTATCAATTCACGACCTTTTAGATTAGATTTTCATGAGTATATGTAGATTAATAAGGTCATTCCTCACTCATGAACATTGGCGACATTATTTTGAAGGAAAGCTAAAAATTAATAATAATGTAGCGTTAAATTATAGCATATCAAAAGCAATTAAACTAAATATAGTTGTACTATTACTATTATTATAACAAATATAATCATATAAATTCTGAAACTTTTTATTTTTATGATAAACCACTATAATTTACTAATATAATGCTCTGTGTTTCTCAAATACTGTAACGACCCGGGTAAAATTTTTTGTGATTTTTACCAAGTTGTTTTAACTTTTACGGTGGTTAATAAAATTTTCTCGCGGTTAATCAAGAATTTTACCAATCCGAGTCAATTTTCATTATTTTTACTATTATTTTTACTACTCTCAAAAAAAATTATTATTGTTATTATTGTTATCATTATTATTATTATTTTCCTAATCAACATTAGTAGTAATATTATTATTATTACGCTATGATATTTATGTTGCATTAATTTACCAATTATATTTTGAAAAGAAAATTCATCTTTGGAGTTTACTTTAAATTTTTAAAAGAATCTGAATATATTTAATTATGCATATGATTTTTAAAGGTTAAGTCAAAACACAAGGTTCTCTCTAGTTTCGACCGATACGACGTAGTTTTGGCGTACCCAAAACTGTAACAGCCCGGGTAAAAATTTGGATTTTTACCGGGACTGTAAAAGTCTTTCCACAGCGATTTACCGGAAGAATTAATCTTGGGTAATTAATTCAAGGTAAATCGAGCGTCGTAACCGAGGGTCCTGGAATTTTTCGGGCCTAAGTTGGTATTTTTTCCGGGTCCTGGAATTTTCGGAAAATCACACCGGAAAATAACTAAGGGGGTATCAGTTATTTTCTGGACCGGACCAGACTCGCTCCATAATGCAGACAAGCTGCATTATTGAAGGATTCACAGGTGGCACAGTGTTTCATCGTTATAAAAAGAAAGCAGAGGAAGAAAGGAAGAGGAGAGGAAGAAAGGAGAGGAAAAAGAAAAAGAGAGGAAAAAAAAAGAGAGAGAGAGAAAGAAAAAAAAGAGAGAAAAAAAAAGAAGAAAAAGAAAAAAAAGAAGGAAAAAAAAGAAAAAAAAGAAAATCGAAAAAAAAACCAGAGTAGAAGAAGAAGAAAAAAAGAAAGAAAAAAAGAAAAAAATACAGAAAATAGGAAAAAAAAGAAAATAGAAAAAAGAAAGAAAAAAAAATAACGGGGTGAACAGTGCGCCACCTCCCCGTCACTGTGCACGCCGGACCGATCCGCGCCGCCTCTCGACGCACCGCCCACACCATCGCCTTCGCCGTGCCATGGCGACCTCGAAGCCGTCGCCTCCGTTGCCTTCCGGCGAGAGACGCGCAGCCGGCGAGCGTTGACCCGCGAGCAGACCCGCGGATCCAGCTCCCCGCGTCTCTGCTCAGCCTCCAGCGCCGTCGCGCCCGGGTTTCCACCGCCCATGGAGTCGCCCTCGTCCACCGCTGCTGTTGGTGTGCTCGCTTCCCTTCCTCGCGCTCTCGCCGTCGACGCCGTTGCTGCAACCCGTGAGGAGAGTCGGGTTCCGACCCGTATCTTCTGGTCGGGTCGCATAGTTCTGGGTTTGGGTTGTGGGCTGTGTAGTTGGGCCTGCTGCGTGGGCTGCTGCTTGGGCTCTTGCTTGGGGCCTGGGCTAGGTCTATGTAGTAGGCTGGGCTGCACTGTTCATGGCCCAGTCCGATTTAATTTTTTTAAAAAACAACAAAATATAAATATATATTTATTTATTGATATTCTGGTATTTAATTTTGAGAAAAAAAAATATTTTCACATTGAGAAAATTGTGGTTAATTTAATTCTGTTATTTTGAGAAAAATATAATATATATAATTTGATAAATAATTAAGTTATGTTTTGGAAAAACTAATATTAATTGGAAAAAAATATATACCATGAAAATAATTCCTGAAAATTTTATATATATATTATTTTCCCTGGAAAATTATGGTTGTGGAATATATATATATATATGTACTTTGAAAATTAAAGGTAATTATATTTTGAGTTGGAAAATATTATTATATATATTTAGAAAAAGATAAATACTATATATATTTTCTGGAAATTTTAAATACGTTATTATTTTTCTGGGAAATTTTGGTGATTGTATTTTGGGAAAAGTATAATTAATTTATAAAAATATTTTGGAAAAAGAGTTTTAATTAAAGAATGGTACCGAAATTATATTCGGATATACGTACGGTATAATATTTTCGGTAAAGGGAATTAATAAAAGATATGAACCGGGATGGGTTATTTCGCAGTTTTGGCATCATAGCATACCAATTATGTGCATTTATGTGTATATATTGTTTTGTTGTATAGGTACGGATATCGGGCAGTTTCCCGAGGAGCCGGCTTGGGACCGGTCATTGTCTCCGGAGTTGAGTAATCGGCCAAGGTGAGGATGGATTTCCTTCAATATGTGCCTGTATTACTCGGTTGTTGTGTCTGATGTTGTTGCACTGTTGAATGTTGCATTTGCTGTGGTTTGATTCGGGATGTTTATCCCATTGTCTTGATTGTTGTCGGGATGTTTATCCCAGTGCCATGATTTGATTTTGGGATGTTTATCCCCGTATATTGAGTATTTGGATGTTTATCCTTGTGTCTTTTTGGTATTAAGTATAATGGAATAAATAATAATTGGTGATAAGGATGTCGATCCTTGATTTTGGATAGGGATGTCTATCCCGGTATTTTTGTTAGGGATGTTGATCCCTGTGATTTGATTTTGAATGATGAAGATATAATTGTCACGTGATAAGTAGTGGTACGACTTGATGGTTTATGACTATTTTGTGGTGGTCATGACCTGAGTTACTTGTGATAAGCATGTCTATGCTTGGGATGTCTATCCCCGTGATTATATTTGGGATGTCTATCCCTGGGTTCTATATTTTTGGGATGCCGATCCCTGGGTTCTCTTGGATTTGGTCTGGCACCTGAAATATGTTGATAACCAGGTCTGACCTCTAGCTTATCCGTGACGGGCCCCGGAAAGATAAAATTGGAAATTGGATTTTTAATTGAGTCTTTGTAACAGCCCGGGTAAAATTTTTGATTTTTACCGGGACTGTAGAAATTGTCTTACCGTGATTTACTATTGAATTAATCTTGGGTAATTAATTCAGGGTAAATCGGGAGTCGTTTTTCGAAACCGAGGGTTTTCCCGCGCTCGTGATTTTCCCGTGGATTTTTCGGAACTAAGTTGGTATTTTTCGGGTTTCGGAATTTCTCGGAAAATCACACCGGAAAATAACTAAGGAGGTATCGGTTATTTTCTGGTCCGGATCGGACTCGCCCGTAATACGGACGAATTGCATTATTTGGAGATCACATGAGTAATAGTAAAAAAAAAACCAGTTTAAAGCAGCCGGTGAAGGAAGCAGGAGGGGAAGAAAAAAAAGAGAAAGAGAGGGAGGGAAAAAAAAAGAGAGAAGAAAAAAAAAAGAGTGAAAAAAAAAGAAACCAGAAAAAGAAAAAGAGTGAAAAAAAAAGAAAGAAGAAAGAAAGAAAAAAGAAAGAGGAGGAGGAGGAGGGGTGTCGCCGGCCACCCATGAAGCGCCCCAACCCGTATTTACCGTACACAGTAAACACGTGCCGGAACTGTGACAACCCAGCCCAACAAGGCCTAGCATACAGTGTAAACAACCATAACTCGGCCCAACGACCCAAAATAATAAAACAACAATTTGGCCCTACGGCCCAACAACAATAACACTATGCACAGCGGAAGACTTATAAAGACTCACATATACACTGTATGCATAAATGCAACCTATGGATCCGAGCCTGTCCAAGGGATAACGTCACAGCCTGTCTGGAGTGCATCAACCTATACAATAAACAACTCATCCTACGGGATGAAAGCCCGCAGGTGAGGGGTGAGTCCGAAGTGCTCACGACAATGGAAAGACGATCAATATGGACACTAAAAATTACTCAAGTCCAAAACAACAGTCAAACCAAAAGACAAAACCCAAGAGACTCAAGTAAAATCCAATTACTCAATTTTATCTTTACGGGCCCCGTCACGGATAAGCTAGGGTCGTACCAGGTTATCAACCTGTTCCTGGTGCCAGATCAAAAAGAACCCGGGATCAACATCCCAATATCAAACTCAGGGATCAACATCCCAATCAAACCGGCATCAACATGCCCATCACAAGTAACCCAGATCATGGCACCACAAAACAGTCACAAACCA